>OY755216.1:12315868-12386998 GCA_963576765.1 Draba incana
AAGTGGGTGTTTACAATAAAGTTTCATTCTGATGGCACCGTTGAACGCTATAAATCAAGGTTAGTTGCACTTGGAAATCGACAAGAAGAGGGAGTAGATTACAATGAGACATTTGCACTCGTAGTGAAGATGAATACTGTGCATATTTTGCTAGGAATTGCTTTAACACGAAATGGATGTTCACAATGCTTTTCTCCATGGAGAATTAGAGGAAGAGGTTTATATGAAGCTTCCACCTGGTTACTCTTCTTCTAAACCGAATCAAGTTTGTAAGTTGAAGAAAGCTCTTTATGGACTTAAGCAAGCTCCAAGATGTTGGTTTGCTCGCTTATCGACATCATTACTTCAGTTTGGTTTTAAACAAAATCGCCATGATTACTCTCTGTTTACGTTGAATAGGGGTGGATCTACCATGTTTATTCTTGTCTATGTGGATGATTTGATTATTGGTTGTGATAACTCGCAGCTAATCTCAAGTTTCAAGTCATATCTTAATCGTTCTTTTCATATGAAAGATTTGGGTACTTTGAAGTATTTTTTGGGTCTTGAAGTTTCACGAGGAAAGGAAGGACTTTATTTGTCTCAGCGTAAGTATGCACTAGATATCATCTCAGAATGCGGTCTTCTTGGATCAAAACCTGTGGACTCTCCTATTGAACAATACCATAATTTGGCTCGGGATGAGGGCGAGTTGTATACGGAGCCAGCCAAATACCGACGCTTAGTTGGTCGTCTGGTTTATCTAGTTGTCACACGGCCTGAATTAAGTTACGTAGTTCACATATTGGCTCATTTTTTGCAAAAACCGAGATTAAAGCATTGGGAGGCAACCATTCGGGTGGTTCGATACTTGAAAAGTTCACCTGGCCAGGGCATGCTTCTAAGTTCATAGAATAGTCTTTCTTTGTCCGCATATTGTGACGCAGATTGGGCAGCGTGTCCTCTCACTCGACGGTCTCTTACTGGATATGTTATCATGCTAGGAGATTCTATTGTATCTTGGAAGACGAAGAAACAACCGACGGTTTCACGCTCATCTGCCGAAGCCGAATATCGTGCCATGGCAATGACTTACATTGAGCTTAAGTGGACAATAGAGCTATTACAATCTCTGGGAATTCAACGTCACGATCTAGTGCCATTTTATTGTGATAACAAGGCTGCATTACATATTGCAGCTAATCCGGTTTTTCACGAACGAACGAAGCATATAGAGGTGGATTGTCATTTCGTTAGAGATGGTGTTTTGGATGGGATCATTTCGACACAACATATAGGCACTGTGGAACAATTGGCTGATATTTTTACCAAACCTCTTGGTCGACAACAATGCGATATTTACTTGACAAGATGGGCGTTCGCGATCTACACGCTCCATCTTGAGGGGGAGTATTATGATAAAGATATACTTGGGTAGCACGCTATACTTGGGGTATAAGTAACGTATATATTTGTTTCCTTTCTTGTAAGATTTAGAACCGACTTTAGCTTTGTATAAATACCATTGTACTAAACCCTTAATAATATGAGAGAAACAGAGCATTCTTCTAGCTTGTTAGCAAACTGGGGCATGCAAATCAGTTCTGATTGCTGCCTATGCTCTGCCTTTCAAGAAACACAGGACCACCTCATCCTTAGATGTGAGGTTAGTGAACAGGTATGGGGACTCATCATCAAACGGTTAGGCTACATACCCTTTCTCTTTCACACTTGGACTGCATTTTACTGTTGGCTTGGTCAAAGAGACAGCACAACTCCAAGGACACTACGGTGTCTTGTTGCTCAAGCCACAATCTACGGCATATGGTCGGAAAGAAACAAAAGGCTCCACAACTGCAGCTCTTCAACTCCTCAAGCGATTTTCAAGATCATTGATCGACAAATACGTGACGCAATACTTGCCAAAAGAACAAAGAAATCTTTTGGTAAGCTTATGCAAAGTTGGCTCATCTATGAATAGAATTCCCTTTTATTCGTATTTACTTTCTAGGATTTCCCTTGTTTTTTAATCTTTTTTGGCAGTGCTTTCCTATTAGTTTTACCTTTTGTAATTTTTACAAACACTCTCATTTTAAATGAAATTCAAATACTAATCAAAAAAAAAATAAAAAATTATGCCATATTTAGCCAAATAGCCAAACAACAATGTACATAACCTGCTTTAATATCTCTCTCCACTCTCAATCTCTACCATCTCTCTTCTGCTTTTGTCAGTCTTCATTATCAAATCCCATACTTTCTTTTATGAAGGAGGATGCGGGTTTGGTTGAAAGAAATGCGACGGAGAGACGGAGGAAGACGCGGCGGAGTCAGTGGAAGATGCACGGAGGTGGAGGCGGAGGAAGACACGACGGAAAGGGGAAGTATCGGAGGAGTTGAGACGAGGCGGAGGAATCATGACGGAGAAGAGTGAGAAACCGGAGGAAGAAATCGTGGTGGTGGTGACGAGATTAGAATCCGAGAGAATCGGAACGGATCGTAGAAAATAGTCGGGTTGAGATGATGATGTGGAAAAATCGACTTGTCGGTAGGCGGGGAAAGACGCTACGGTGGCGGAGGAAAACACGACGGAGGTGGAGGAAGCTGTAGCGGAATCAAAGGGAGACGCGGTATATACATTAAATGCCTGCTCGCCTATGCTTCATAGCAGGCCCGGCTCATTAGAAAACTAGGTCCTGAGCAAATGTTTATTTTTTTTAGTCCTTTATATACTAAATATTACAAACAGGGCCTTTTTAACATGAAAAAACAAAAATTCGGGGCCCTATTTTGCAATTTTCTGGGCAGAATTTTTCTAAAATTTTAGTGGACCTTGTGCAAAAGCCCAGCCCGTACAGCCCAAGAACCGGGCCTGCTTCATAGCTTCCTATATGTTAAAGGGTTAAACTGTAAAATACATACACAGACGTTACAGGGAAACTAGTTTTACATTTACATTATTATGTTAAAATGTAAGTCAAATTTGGGAGTCGGAGTTGAGGGAAAGTGGATTTTATTGATTACATTTTCAGCTCACAAGAGTATGCTACAAGTTTCGGGATCAGAAGATCTTTCGGAATAATGAGAATAAATTATTTATATTCTAGCCAAAATTAGGTCAACCATTTTGTTTGTTTGTGGTGTGTTTGTAGGAGTAACTTGGAAAGGAGATAAATTGATGGAGGGAGTTCACGAAACTCTTGATATGCTCCGTGCCAAGGTCGGTATGCAATCGGTTTCTTAGATGAAAATATTTACTTTCAAATGGTATCAAATTGTTTTACAAATTTCTTACATTATATCTACTGCTTTTCTTGGTATTCAATCTCAAACTTTTGATATGAACCTTTGTTCACACACGAATTAAATTGAAAGATTTAGGCTAAGCTTCCTCTTAACCCTAAACTCTCTTTGGATGTTAAGGTTAATTCTTGGAAGTTGATTTTTTTATTAATCAATAGAGACTCTTATATAGTGTCTTGATACAACTTAATCATAACCCTAATGTAAAAAGGAAAATACTCCTATAAAATAAAATTAATAAAGCCTAATTTATAAATAAAACAAAACACCAAAACCCATTAACTAAATAAGCCCTAACCATGGTCTCGTATCAACTTTACAGGGGAAGAGGCTGATTTTTATCATTAACAACTCATCAAAGTCTAGGAAACAATACGGTAAATTTTGAGACTCTTGGCCTCAATGTTCACGAAGTTAGTGACTTACTTCACTATCTAGCTCCTCCGTATTTATATATCACTTGTTTTTGAATAAAGTTATTTTTTTCTTTTCAGGAAGAGATACTTGGTTCTTCGTTTGCTACAGCTGCATAGTTGTACTTGCAGTCTATTGAATTCGCAAAACATAAGAAGGTAAAGCATCTCTCAATTGTCTGTGTCTTTGTCTCATGTCTCAATCAAATGGTCAAAAGAGTATGTCACTTCCCTTTGCAAGTTCTGACCTAAGTCGGGTCTATGTATCTTAAAAAAACTCGACCTTGCTGGTTTAAAATACCTTGGAGGTCCAGTATGTATCACTGACCTTTCTTACCGTCGATATGATCCAAATCGATATCAGGTTAGGCGACACCAACAATGTGGTTCTTCTTTTTAGTTTGCCAGTGAACAGATCAAATTTTTTTATGAACTTTCGCTCTAACAAAAACATATAATTAATTTTCTTTAATGTATAGGAGTGAGCACGTGGAAACAGAAACGCATGATCAGGGATTATCAAGCATTGAAAACAAGAGCTTTATCAGGGATTCAACAGAAAAGTAAGGCACTTTTCACATTTTCTCGATGCTTCGTTGTGATTGCTTCCTCAAACTTTTTCTAAACATACATTTTGCTTTCGCACAAAGATGGAAAGTTGTTGTCTCTAGGAATGCAAAAAGAGAGAGTGGGACAGAAGGGTTAAATTCATTCGCCATGTTTATTCATATGATGATTTCTGAGCGAGAATTAGAAAAACTGTTATATTGTTCGATTCTTTATTGCTCTAAACAAAAGTTGTTGTTATATATGAAATTCAATTTAAGTACATTAGAGTAGCTTACATGATAAAAGTCAATGCACGTTATTTTATCTTCAAACTTCTTATGTTTACATCTCATAATCCTTAACTTACTCGGGACACTACAAGAAAACATGCGATATTCCGATGGAATTTTTTTTTCCGTCGGAAATCCGTGGGCACATTCTGACGGAATTCCGACGATCTGCCGACTAAAATGAATCCGTCGGAAAAAATTAACGGAATTCCGACGGCAATCCATACAGTCGGCATTCCGTCGGAACTCCGTCAGAAATAACCGACGGAAGACAGACGGATACGATCTGTCGTTATATTCCGACGGATTACCGACGAAATTCGGACTTCGGATGTCGGCAAAGTTTTATTGGTCAGCGTGTACGGACGTATTTCCGACGGCCTAAATCTTTCGGAATTAGTGACGGTATTCCGATGAATTCCGACGGTTTCCGATGTCGGCAAAGTTTGAGTGGTTGCCATATCGTCTGCGGTGGACGATGGGATTGGTGGGGTGTTATGTCGGAGGTATTGACGGAATTCCGACGGATTCCCGACGGAAATCTGTTTTACATAAGTTTGCAGAATTCTTCATTCCATCAGAACAAAATATCGAGAAACAAAAAAAAAAATTATAAAGATGAGTTCATATTTTCGGGCATGGATGGACGAGCCAATGATGATGTGGGCTCGGACTTATTAAGGAACGAGTACGCTCAAGGTATATGCGAGTTCATGAATTTACCCAGTAATGTCGATGCAGCCAAAAAAGGTCATGATATCAAATGTCCTTGTTCTAATTGCTGTAATAGAATTAGTGTTGCGGTTCATAATGTTTGGACTCACTTATATAGATATGGTTTTAGGCCGGGATATAAGGTTTGGTTTTTACATGGAGAAAGTAATTATGAATATGGTAGTACTAGTAATAATGTACATTATTTCGGGGATAGCGTAGGAGAACGTACAACGGAAGTAGATGTTGGTGTAGGTACGGTTCAGATGGTTAACGATGCGTACAGAGAGAATTTGCAGTCAGGTGTTTATGAGGGAGATAGGGTAGAAAAACCTAATTTAGAATCCCGAAGGTATTTTGATATGGTAGACGCATCGAACCAACCACTATACAGCGGTTGTAGGGAAGGTCATTCACCGTTATCGTCTGCTACTAGGATGATGAACATAAAGACTGGTCACAATTTGTCCAAAGAATGTGTTGATGCATTCGCCGAGTTCGTGAAAGATCTTTTGCCAGAAAATAATCTAGCCCCCGGATCATACTACGAGGTCCAAAAACTTGTTGCCGGTCTTGGTTTGCCCTACCAGGTTATAGATGTATGCATTGACAACTGTATGATATACTGGAGAGAAGACGAGAACCGAAATAAATGTAAATTTTGCCACAAACCACAATTCCAGTACACAAGTGGGAGGGTGAAGATTCCATTCAAACGGATGTGGTATTTACCCTTAACGAAGAGGTTGAGGAGGCTGTACGAATCAGACCGCACAACTAAGGCTATGAGATGGCATGCAGAGCATAGTCAAGATGGAGATATCACGCATCCTTCTGACGCGGAAGCGTGGAAACACTTCCAATCCGTATATCCAGATTTTGCATATGAACGACGAAATGTATACCTCGGCTTATCCACAGATGGTTTCAACCCATTTGGAAAGCATGGAAGAAAATATTCATTGTGGCCGGTCATCGTAACACCTTACAATTTGCCTCCCTCTATGTGCATGCGGCGAGAGTTCCTGTTTCTCTTAATTCTAGTTCCCGGGCCAGATCATCCAAGACGGTCACTCGATGTATTCCTCCAACCATTGATCTGTGATTTGCAGATGTTGTGGGAGCATGGTGTTGAGGCATTTGATGTTTCAATCTACCAGCATTTCAACATGCGTGCGGTTTTTATGTGGACCATAAGCGATTTTCCGGCATACGGTATATTATCTGGATGGACAACTCATGGAAGATTGGCATGTCCTTATTGCCAAGACAATATTTCAGCATTCCAATTGCAGCACGGAAGGAAGACTTCATGGTTTGATTGCCATAGGTGTTTTTTACCGGCAAATCATCCATATCGTCGTTCTAGAAGACATTTCAGGAAGAATGTACAAGTGTTACATGGTCCACCTCCTGAGATAGATGGTCGCAGTATATTGGAACAGTTACGAGATTTTGGTGCAGAGCGAACTCCAGAATGTGGGGGTAATGGCCATCACCCCGTCGACGGTTGTGGGGAATATCACAATTGGCACAAGAAGAGTATTTTTTGGGATTTGCCTTACTCGAAAGACCATCTACTGCGGCATAATCTAGATGTCATGCATGTTGAAAAGAATTTCTTTGACAACATCATGAACACCATCTTAAACGTCCCAAGAAAGACCAAAGACAACTGGAAGTCTAGATTGGACTTGCCATTGATTTGTTCGAGGCCATCTCTTCATGTTTCTAATGGTAGATTGCCGATGCCTGCGTACCGGTTAGACGTTGGGCAAAAAGAAGTATTTTTTGAATGGTTTAAAAAATTTGTAAAATTTCCAGATGGCTACGCATCTAATCTACATAATTGCGTTGATTCGACGGAAGGGAAGTTTATAGGAATGAAGAGTCATGATTGTCATGTCGTGATGCATCGTCTACTTCCATTTGTATTTGCATATCTTCTTCCAGATTCAATCCACCAAGCAATTGGAGGTATATTTCTTACTCCCATTAGTTTCTTCCTACCATAATATTACTATATATGTACTAATTAACTTATTTATTTTTCGTTTACAGACGTTGGTGCATTCTTCCGAGATTTATGTTCAAGAAAGCTTACAGTCCACGGGATACGTAACTTAGAGTCCAATATCGCGGTTCTCCTTTGTAATCTTGAGAAGATATTTCCACCGTCTTTTTTGACGTTATGGAACATCTTCCTATTTACCTCCCACGAGAAGCAGCCTTAGGAGGCCCTGTTCAATACCGATGGATGTATCCGTTCGAGCGTTACATGTTCCACCTGAAGAAAAAAGTTAAAAATTTGAGCAAGGTTGAGGGATCTATTGTCGCACAAAGCCTAAACGAGGAAGTCTCACACTTTGCCGAATATTACTTTCCATTGCAAGTTCGTACTAAGGCGAGACGTCCTGCCCGACATGATGATAGAGGTGAGAAAGCAGTCTATGCCGTGGTTGTTCCTGAGTTATTTGCCCAAGTTGGTCGAGCAAGTGGAAAAGGAAAAAAACGCAAACTATCACCACAAGAGGTCACACATTTGCATCCGTATATCCTCAGAAACTGTGACGAAATTTAGGAGTACGAAAGGTATATCAGTTATTATACTAAATTTATGGAATTATTTGCCTTCATCTACTAACGACTGTTCTGTTACAGGATCTACATGTCTCTCGCACGTGATTACCATTCTGATAAGACAGATGCCGAACTTGCTGTCTTGAAAGATGAAGAATTTCCGGGGTGGTTGAAATGTTATGTAAGTTTAATATAATTACTTACTCTTACTTTTCCAGGTTTTCACGTTCATATGTTACTGATATCTTACTTATATCATTTTTTAGGTTTCCGAAAGTTTAGCAAGTGGTCAATCAGTCCCGACATGGTTAGTGGAGTTTATTCAGGGTTTACGCAGCACCGCGACTTCATATCCCAGCTTTTGCACTAGGGGATATTTGTTCAGGATCCGTAAGGAAGGACGTCAAAGGTCAACTTCAGACTATGGTATTTCAACGCAGTCAGGTGATACCATGTACTATAGGATTTTAAACGAAATCTTGGAAATCCACTATCCAGGAATGTTGGACTTGAGGTGCATTGTGTTTATGTGCGATTGGTATGATCCATCTAATGGTCGAGGGGTTCAAGTTGACCCTCTTGGTGTTATTTCCATAAATTCAAGCCGGAAGCTACAGTATTACGATCCATTTATCCTTGCGTCTCAAACAGACCAGGTATCAATACACTAATATGTTTAGCTACGTACTCATAGTTAAGGTTTCTTGTTCATGTATATTAACAATATCCACTAATTATTAATAGGTTTGCTACATTCCATATCCTCGAGTTGCCTACCGTACAGATCCGTGGATCACAGTAACGCCAATAAACGCGAGAGGAAAAATCTATGGAGTTCCAGAACATGATGCGCTACAACCATCGAGAAGTGTACAAATGTCACATGTTGAGGAGATGGATAACATTGACCTTGCCGTTGATGTCATACATGTCGGGGATGATCTAGTGCATTCGAACGAAGAGGAAACACGTGGAGAATTTGACGACGATTCAGACTCCATCCCTAGTGAAGATTCCTCCGGAGATTCAGAATTATAATTTGTGAATAAATGTTTGCTTATTCATGTTGTTCTCTCACATTTGTGAGTTCCCTATAATATTTTTCATTTCATTAACAAAACCAATTGTGGAAGACAATCTGAGTATTACAACAGACAAATAAAAACAAATAAAAGAAGCTTAATCATTCATCTGTGGACAAATCTTGTATATCATATTATTTAATACTATATATATAGTCATGTTCGATGACAAATTAACGATAAATATTGGTATTGCAACTCCAATAAAACATTACATTTAATGAAACATAAAATTTAAAACACATTCTTAAACAGGTACATTAGAGACTTGCAGATTTTTAACACACAACGGTTATGGTACAAGTACATAATAAACTCCTCATTTTACAATCATATGTCAGTTTCCACTCCGAACTTACCATTTGTTAGAACCATTTAGCGATGTTCTTTCTCTTTTTTTTTCTTTTGTGGAGAATCTACAAATCCGTCGCACAATTCGCTTTTGATTGCATCAACATCTACATTTACATTTGGCTTGTCTGGGCTTTGGGCGAATTTGAAATCATAGTAATGATCCTTTGGTGGAGAATCTATAAATCCGTCGCACAATTCACTTTTGATTGCATCAACATCTAAATTTAAGTTTGGCTTTTCTGGGCTTTGGGCGAATTCATAACCATAGTACTGATCCTTACATACGTTTGAAGTACTTGCACTGTAAGTATGTGACTTTTCCATCAATTGACATGGTTGTTCGGCTTCGATAACCCGCTTATGATCAGGACATTGTGGCTGCCTATCGTAAATGTGGTGGATGTTTGGCGAACACTGGCTGTCAGACACTATTGTTGATGTGGAATCTTCTTTATGGATTGGAGAGCACGTATCAAATTCCCACGAGTAAGTGAGAATCTCTTGAGTGAATTCGTCGCAATAAGATTCAGTTTCCCACGAGTATTTTGGAATATAAAAAAAATTAGCCTCCGATATTGTTTTTGCGTCTTCATTAGGAGAGGTAAAAGACATTTTTTGTGTTATTGAGAGGTGTAGAAGATATACACTCCATCAGGTGTATTTATAGTAGAAGTTATATGTTTAAACCGTCGGTGTTCCGTCGGTATTTCGTCCGTATTACCGACGGAACACCGACGGAATTCAGACTACACAATGTCGGCAAAGTTTGATTGGGCAGCTGTACTGACGGATTTCCGACGTAGCTATGTCGTCAGAATTATGTAACGGATTTCCGATGTCGGCAAAGTTTGAGTGGTTAATAGATCAAGTGCAGTGGCCGATGGGATTGGTGGGGTGTTATGTCAGAGTGGTTTGACGGTTTTCCGACGGATATCTGTTCTACATAAGTTTGCACATTTTATCATTCCTTCATAAAAAAATTTCAACACAAAATCATAACACAGAACAATTCAATTGCGTAATGGCAAACAGAGATCTATGGAATTACTATATGCAAAACCGAGCCCCCGGTCAAAACCCTCCAAACACAACTCTTGTTCCTTCAAGCCCTCCTTACGATAACTTAAATGTTAGTGATGCTCAACCGACAATTTCACTCCATCCAACTCAACAATCCCAGAACCAAACGCCCGTAATACCGGGACCTGGCCAAGTCATAAGGCGAGGCCTGTTTCGGAAAAGGTCTCATGATGCAAAGGTGCTGCGAGGTGAAAGTTCTCAGACACGCCCAACACAAGATTTTATTCGTGAGCTCATGAATGAAGCACCACATGCCGACCATGATTTTAGTAGTCATCGGTGGACTTCTACTATCGATTACATAATCCGTGAAGGTATATATATATATATATATATATATATATATATATTTATCGCTTATACTTTTACAATAATGATTGTACCCGACAACTACTAAATCTACCATTCATACATGTAGGTTCTTATAACAGTAGGAGCACACCATTTTAGACCCAGGTTGCAGAAATTCAATCCCCGCATTTACAATTTGTGAAAGTCAAAAAGGTTTACGTTTTCGACCTATTTTATTAACATTTAGACATACAATTTATCTGACAAGTATATTCTATTTCATTATCAGATTGTGGCTATAGTCTCTAATATGACCCCCAATGACCAGGGAGATCTGCTAGTAACTTTAAAAGATTATTCGGGAAAAAACGAGGGAACCATGCACCATAACATCTTCAAAAATGACGAGTACAGACTCACGACTGGTGTAGGTGCGGTGGTCATCCTGAAGAATGTTACCGTTTGCCGTTTTGATAGGAACCCAAAGTACCTGAACATCACAGAGCGGAAAATTGTTAAGGTAGATACACCATACGTTTATAAAAAAATTTCAGAATGGTTACCTAAATTCTGTTTTCAAACAGATAATCGGTGGTAATTCGATGATTGCTGAATACCACCCAACGGAAGTATGCACCATCGAGGAGGAAGATGAAGGAACTACTGGGTACGAATATAGAACAGTTCCAGACTCCGATGAAGAATAAATATCTAACTCGTCCATGATTAAGAATAATGTTATTATTACATCTTTATGTTGCTTTTATGTTAAATAATTTCTTTGTATCTATTGTACGAGTTTATCCTGATAATGTTGTTATGTGTAATATTTACTATTTTGGTATTTAAATTCATAATGTATATACATATATGTATAATGTAAGATTTATGAAAGGCAACATAGATAGAACTTGTGGGATTCACGGGTTTGGCACTTCGATTGGCAGGACGATTAAAGTCAATTTTGATTTGTGGATTTTTTCCTATATAGTTAAAAGTCACCAAATCAAAATTGTCTTCAATCGTTCTGCCAATCGAAGAGCCAAGCCCGTAAAGCTCACAAGTTCTATCTATGTTATCTTGGATTTAATAAATCTCTAACTCGTTAACATTGTCGACGAAATTTTATTTCTTGTATTTATTACACCAGGAAAAATTAAATACATGTAATAAAATGCACCATCCGTCGGAATTCCGTCTTAATTTCCGACGGTTGTTTAATTTTATTACCAAAGTTTTTAATAAACAATTTATTTCGGCGTAAGAAATTAAATATTTGTAAAAAAACTCCATATCCGTCGGAATTCCGTCTTAATTTCCGACGGATGGTGAATTTTATTACAAAGTTTATAATATAAACAATATTTTTAGTCGGAAATATATAATAAAAATAAACAATTTATTTTTTTAAACAATATTTTTAGTCACTATTCCCGACGGATTACTGACGGAAACCCTAATTTGACTTGCCGCCAAACAACTTCGTGATCATCGCCAAAGCGGGAAAAACCGTCGGAAATTCCGTCGGAGGTTTAGGTTCCGTCGGAATTCCGTCAGCCACTCTATTAAATCCACAGTCTTCGTCTTCCCCGCAAATCTGCAACTGCAAAGTTTTTTTTCTCAAAAATTCCTCCATTTCCCCGCTGTTTAACCGCTGATTTGCCGCTGTTGTAGCCCATAATCCGTCGTTTGTTGCTCGATTCTTACAATCCTTCCCCCAAATCATAACCCAATGTTAGTTTTACATAATTTTTTAGAGTTGTTGCGAAATTGTTCTTTAAATTGTAGGTTAGTAAATTAGGATTGGTTAAATGTGGATTTACAAAGATTGTTGAAAATGAATTTGTATGAGAATTTTTGTAAATTAGGAAGTAACAAATTTAGGAATTAAGCAATTTAGGGTTCATGAAGATGTTAGAAATTTATGAATTTAGGTTTGTAGTTAATTTTCGAAATTTATGAATTTAGGTTTTTTGATAATTTTAGTAATTTACCAATTTAGGGATTTTTAGACAATTCTAATTTTATAAATATTTACAATTTTAAGAATTTGATTTTCATATGTTTTTGTGATTTTTAGGGATTTTTAAAATTTAATGTATGATTAATATGTAAAATTGAAAAATTTTAAATATCCTATATAGAATATTTTAAGAAAATCATTTAAAATCTTTAAAATTTAAAAAATTTATAACATTAATAAAAAAATTTAAACCTTTAAAATTTTAAAAATATTTAAAATTAATAAAATTTAAAACTTTAAATACTTTAAATCCTTTAAATTTAAAAATTTATAAATTTATAACTTTAACAATTTAAACATTTAAATCCTTAAAATTTATAAATTTAACAATTGAAACCTTTAAATCCTTAAAATTTAAAAATTTATTAACATTAATAAAAAATTTAAAATTATAAATGTCAATTTCCCAGCAAAACCTAAATTCATGAACTTCGGTTTCTGAATATACAATATACAAACAAGCCCTGATTACTTAAATTTCAAAATTCCAATTTCCCTAAAGCCCTAAGTTCATAAATCACAAAACCACATAATCCCAAAATCAATAAATTCATTTATTACAAAAATCTGAAATTCCCATCAATCCCTAAGTCCCTAAATAACAAAATCTCCGAAAACTAAATTCCTTAAATCTCAAAATTCCAAAAAACAAAAATTCTCATTATCCTTAAATCCAAGATCCTAAATTTCCAAATAACTAAATCCCAAAATCTCAAAATCCCAAATTCCTAAAAATTCCAAATTCCATAAATCCCGAAATCAATCTTAGAATTTTTGAAATCGTAGGGACTATCCGCGATATCATCACTCTAAGACTTCCAGTACGGGAGGTCGGAGTACGAGTCAGACGCATATCCCCGACAATAATGTCGGATTAGAGACCCCACACATGTCTCAGCCCACGGGTACATCCAGCTCAGCTCCCACGGTGAAAGGTTGACTCGTCTAGATCCAGACACTCCACCTAACACGACCTGGTAAGTCTTATTTAAAAATATGTACTGGATTAAATTAATTTATTAAAATATTTACCTAAATATTATAATAGGTTCCAATACTCGGGAAACGGGATTACGAGTTCTATCAATGCAACTATCAATTGTTTGATAACTAAACCGTATCCCACATACAGTGATATGCCAGTGGAGGACCGGGACACTTGGTTCCAGCAATTTGCGGTATGATTTTATTTTCTAATTTTAAAATATATTTCTTATATGACTCACATTTTAATTACTAATGTGGGAATGTGGTTTTTTCAGCAAGAATTTACGTGGGCCCACCGCTCACTACGATGGTCCGTAAGAAATTCGACGAAAAGGCTGGGAGGAAGTACTCGTTGAAGATGAATGAGTGGAAGGAGTCGTGGTGCAAATACGGGAAGGTGCCTCGGGTTTTGAAACAAAAAGAAACATTATGGGCTGGACTTCTTGCACATTGGGAACGGGAAGAAACTCGGGCGGCCTCAGAGAAAAACTCAAGTAACCGCAAGAGCAACCGGAAGGGGAAGGGACCGGCAACCCACAACCTCGGAGCAACGAGCAAAGCGCAAGTTGCTGATAAAATGGTAAATTTTTAAATAATTCATAATTTTTTTAATTCTCTAACGAAATTGTATATGTTAACAGTTTCACGAGATCGGTGTGTTTCCTTCGCATCTTGATTTGATCAAAGCTACACACACCAACAAGAAAACCGGTGAAATTCAAGATCCAATTGCTCGTGAAATCGTGGAAAGCGTGGAGAGGCGGCAGGAGCAGTACCTCCAATCGCAACCGATCGAGGAAGGAACTCCGGCGCCCACCGAAGTTCCAGTCGAGAAGATCAACGAGTTCACCTACGAGGTTAGTAACCCTGTCACTTTTAAACAAATATCAAATTAACTTTTAATACAACTAAGTTATAAGATTTAATTTCTTTTTTTTATCGTAGGTGACTTTTTAGACCAGAGGCCGTGTATACGGCCTCCCTGAAGATAGTTGCTCGTCTGTTTCGTCGGTTCGATGTCATGCAGTTGGTAGCCGTTTGGTGGCAGAAAACCGAGACCTGACCGAGCGGCTTAGGGCAGTGGAGGAAGCCAGAGAGAAAGAAAAGGCGGAGGCCGAGGACCGATTTCGAGCGTTGGAACAGAAGATGAACGAGTTATTCAGCTCCCGTAGGCCGGAATAGGCCTTTTGTAGTTTTAAAATTTAAAGTAAAACTTTAAAATACTTTTAAAACAATTTTAAATTTATTTTAAATTTATAATTTAATTTTAAATGCTTTATTATAATATATTTATTTTAAATTATTTAATTATTATTATTTTTAAAAAAAATATTACGAATCCCTTCGGAATCCTAACTCGTCAGAATTCCGTCGGTTGCTTTGACCGTCGGAATTCCGTCGGGGCCTTTGACCGTCGGAATTCCGTCGGCTTTACGTGTTTTTGTCGGAAATCCGTTGCATACTGCCGGATGTCCAAAATCGTCGGAATTTCATCGCCTATTGTACTTGCGACATTATATCGACCAAAGATCGACGGAATCCGGTTATCCGTTTTCCGTCAGATATCCGTCGCATCTAGTCGACGGATTGCCGACGGAATGTAATTTCCGACAAGATAGAAACGACGGACCAAAACCATCGGAATTACGTCGGAAAAGGGTCAATTCCGACGGAATTCCGACGGTTTAGGCCGTCGGAATATCGGATGTTTTCTTGTAGTGGGACCTAAGTATTACTTCTATATGCACAAAGTAACAATATGTTGCAGTTAAACTTCTATATACACAACTAATTCAAAAACAATTAAACTGTGCAAGTACTGTAATTCACTACAAGAAAACAGCTGCAAAACCGACGGAAGTGATTCCGTCGGAAAGTTACTGACGGTATACCGACTGGTAAGAAGACCGTCGAAAATCAGTCGGATTATTGGACCGTGTAACTAGCCGGTGCCAACGCCTGAGGTGATTCCGGTTGTTTGTCGGAAACCCGTCAGAAAATACGAACGTCGATATTACCGTTAATATTTTCCGACAGACACTCAACTAGCTGTCGGAAATCTGTCAGAAAAAATAGCCGTTATATAGCCGTTATTATATCCGTTGGCTTTCCGACGCCTTTCCGACAGATTTCCGACTGTCAGCGTATATATATATATGATTCCACATATCTTCATTCACTCACAACAACAACAACTTACAACCAAACATTTGTTAGAAAAAAATCGTTAAGAGAGAGAGATGTCATCTTCTAGATATTATAGATCGTGGATGGATGAAGAGATGTATGATCCGGAGTCGAAGACATTAAATGAAAGTTATGCACGAGGTATATGGGAGTTCATGGCGGTTGTCGGGAATCGACCGGAGATAAAATGTCTATGTTTAAATTGTTGCAATTCGCATAATGTTAAGGTAGAACAAGTTTGGCATCACTTGTATACCCATGGTTTTATGCCGGGATACAAAATTTGGTTTTTTCATGGAGAAACTAATTATGATGGTGGTAGTAGTAGCAGTGCACCATATGTTGCGGATAGCTTAGGCGAACATAAAACGGATAGCTTAGGTGAACATAGAACGGATAGCTTAGGCGAACGTAGAACGGAAGTAGATTTTGGTGTAGGTACCGCTGAGATGGTTCATGATGCGTTTAGAGAGAATTTGCCATCGATCGTAATAGGGGAGGATAGAGTAGAAGAACCTAATGAAGAAGCAAGAAGATTTTTTGATATGTTAGACGCAGGGAAACAGCCATTATATCATGGGTGTAGAGACGAACATTCACCTTTATCAACTGCTAGTAGACTGATGACCCTTAAGACGGACTTCAATTTGGCAGAAGAGTGTGTTGATGCGATAGCAGATTTTATGAAAGATATTTTGCCTGAAGATAATCAGGCACCTGCATCATACTACGAGATACAAAAACTTGTAGCTGGTCTTGGTATGCCGTATCAGGTGATAGATGTATGCATCGACAACTGTAAGCTATATTGGAGAGAAGACGAAGACGGGAGAAGATGTAAATTTTGTCGTAAACCACGGTATCAGGATACTGGTGGCAGAGTTCTAATTCCATATAAACGTATGTGGTACTTACCATTGACAGCGAGGTTAAAGAGGTTATATCAATCTGCGCGAATGGCAGAAGAAATGAGATGGCATGCAGAGCATCGTCAAGATGGAGAGATTACACATCCTTTAAATGCGTGGAAACATTTTCAAATGTTGTATCCGGATTTTGCATACGAGTCAAGAAATGTGTACCTCGGGTTAAGTACGGATGGTTTCAACCCATTTGGGAAGCATGGAAGGCAGTATTCTTTGTGGCTCGTAATCGTAATACCGTACAATTTGCCCCCTTGTATGTGCATGCGTAGAGAGTTTTTATTCCTCTCCGTTCTTATTCCCGGCCCTGAGCATCCGAAGAGTTCACTTGATGTATTCTTCCAGCCATTGATTTATGAGTTACAAATGCTATGGAGTCACGGTGTCGAAGCGTTTGATGTTTCACGGCAGCAGAATTTCCATATGCACGCGGTCCTTATGTGGACTATTAGCGATTTCCCAGCATACGGTATGCTATCTGGATGGACTACTCATGGAAGATTATCGTGCCCGTTTTGCCAAGACAACACTGACGCTTTCCAATTGGGGAATGGAAGAAAGCCATGTTGGTTTGATTGCCATAGAAGGTTTCTACCAGACGGCCATCCCTATCGTAGGTCTAAAAGATTATTTAAAAAAAATAAACAAGTGTTTGATGCTCCAATTGATTAGATAGATGGTCGTACTATATTGGAGCAGTTGAGAGATTTTGGTGCTGAGAGGACTCCTGATTGTGGGGGTAATGGGCATGAATCGGTTTGTGGTGTAGGGGAAGCTCATAACTGGCACAAGAAGAGTATATTTTGGGATTTGCCGTATTGGAAGGATCATTTATTAAGGCACAACCTCGATGTGATGCATGTTGGAAAGAACTTCTTAGACAACATCATGAATACGGTGTTAAACGTCCCGGGAAAGACAAAAGACAATGTGAAGTCTACGATGGATGTTTCAAAGATTTGCAACCGTGGTTATCTTGAACGTTTTCCCGATGGTACATATCATTTTCCTCCGTACCAATTGCAAATAGAAAAGATGAGAGAATTTTTCCGGTGGATTAAAGACGAAGTTAAATTCACTGATGGATATGCTGCTAATCTGGGTAACTGCGTAGACTCGCGATACCTAAAGTTTATGGGATTGAAGAGTCATGATTGTCATGTAGTGATGCAGATGCTTCTTCCATTTGCTTTTACCCATCTCCTTCCTCAAAATGTCCACGAAGCTATTGCAGCAGTTGGCGCTTTCTTTAGGGATTTATGCACGAGGACACTTACAGTTAAGGGGATCTGCAATTTAGATGCCAATATACCAGTGATCCTTTGCAATCTTGAGAAGATCTTTCCGCCGTCTTTTTTTGATGTTATGGAACATCTTCCCCTACACCTCCCCCGCGAAGCCAAACTAGGTGGTCCCGTTCAATTTCGTTGGATGTATCCTTTTGAGCGGTACATGTTCCATCTAAAGAAGAAGGTCAAAAATTTGGCTCGAGTTGAAGGTTCTATTGTCGCACAGAATATCAATGAAGAATCATCACAGTTTGCAGAATATTACTTTCCACGGGAAGTTCGTACGAAGAGTAGGCGTCCTGCTCGTCATGATGATAGAGGTGAGAGAGTCATGTATCCCGCGCTGGTCCTTGAGTTATTATCGCAAGTTGGGCGAGTGACTGGGAGAGAGAAGAAACGCTTCCTATCACAAGATGAGTGGAGTCACTTACATATGTATATCCTAACGAATTGTGAGGAGATGGCGGAGTACGAAAGGTAAAAACAGAACTTATTTAAATACTTCTTTTTTTTAATACCTAAGTAATATATAGGTTTCATATGTTATATATTGTTGTTTTCTTTCAGGATTTACATTGCATCAATACGTCGCTATTATCCGGAAATGACAGAAGATGAACTTGGAGAATCTAAGGAAACCGAGTTTGTAAATTGGCTGCAATATTACGTAAGTTTTTAAAAAACTCTTATATATCTTAAAATTAGTGAATTAATTAATACTTAATTAAATGTTTGTTTATTAATTTGTCTAAATTATTATCTCAGGTTTTTGAAGGAATGAACAATGGAGAAAGGTTTCCGACATGGTTACAAGAGATAGTTTCTGGCCCAAGCTTTGAAGCAACTTCATACGTTCGGTATTGCACTAGGGGATTTGCATTTAGGATTCATGAAGAAAGGCCGAGGCCAACTGCAGATTACGGTATTTCAGCTACATGTGGTGATGTAGTCTACTACGGGATTCTCAAAGAAATATTGCAAGTGCGCTATCCAGGAATATTGGGCATGAGGTGCATTGTTTTCTTGTGTGAGTGGTATGATCCATCATATCCAGAAGGTGTTCAGGTGAGCCAATTTGGCGTCACTTCATTAAATTCTTCTAGGAGACTGCAAAAGTATGGCCCATTCATCCTAGCATCACAGGCAGACCAGGTTTGATTTTAAAATTTTATAATACGTGCGTTATTGATAAATAATGATATTGTAATTGCCTAAATTAAATATGTTTGTTTCAGGTATGCTACATTTCTTACCCTAGGGTAACACATCGAGGAGATCCTTGGATTACAGTGACTCCAATTAATCCAAGAGGGAGACTATATGGAGTTGCTGAGCAAGATGCTATGCAACCAACTAGAATTACTCCGATGGATCCAGTTGATCATTCTTCTGCAGTGGACCTTTTTGTTGATTTCACAGAATTTGGTGATAATATAGTACATTCAGAATCAGAAGAAGAAGTTTGAGAATTTGATGAAGACGAAGACACAATTTCTTCGGAAGGATCAGAATCAGACTCAGATTATTTACATTATATGTTTGTATCTGTAAACATAAACAAGAATTTCAGATTATTTATATTTTTGTTTTTTTTTTTAATAACTTGATTTTGCGTCGGATATATATTTTCGACGGATGCTTCATATCAGGCTAACCTTAATGGACGACAAGTGTTACCCTTAAATCTGTCAGAAATCTGTCGGAAACGTATCTATTTTTCCGACAGATTTCCGACGGATTTGGGGATTTGAGGTTAAATTCCAGAATTTCGAGAAGACAAAGTCTCGGCATACAATTCTAACAACAAAAGTAAAAGATAAGAGAGTAAATAACCTTGTCGATGTTATACAGAACATAATTTGCGATTTTGTCATGTTTCAACCAAAAGCGTTTCATACAGTTACATATACAAAACAATAGATGTTTATTGAAAATACTAAAAATACTAACTGTTTAGAATTTGAATGTTGCAATGATCATTATCAAGTATTTTATCTTCTAAGTCATGATGCAACCATGCTATTAACTTGTAACTACGAAAACGGATCGTTAACAAGCTTAAAACCACATAACTGTCGGAAATCTGTCGGAAAATTGTATATTTTCTGACAGATTTCCGACGGATGTGCCAAATTTTACCCGCGAAATGAAAAATAAATACCACGAAATGAAAAATAAATACCGCGAAATGAAAATTAAATGCCGACGGATATCCGACAGATTTAAATCCGTCGGAAATTCTAATTTATTAACAGATCTTCTTCTCCCCGAAGAACACAATCCACCGGTTGAAAATAAAAAAAAATCGCCGTCTCCGCCGCTCGCCCCTTCCGATCTGCCGATTTTGCCGGTTGTCTTCGCCGGAATTCGCCCCCGACCCCTAACCTCTCCGCCTCCGATCCTCTCCCCCACCGAGCCTCGCCGTAGCCGCCTCCGCCTCTTCATCTTCTCGTCCTCGCCGGATTTCGCCTCCGGAAGTAGCCGCCGCCGCGTCCTCCTCTTCGCCGGATTACAAATGGCGGATCTACCTTCTCATTTGTAAGTTTCCTCAAATTATCTATTCAATTCGGAATTAGAAATTAGTTTGTGAATTAGGAATTTAGTTTGTGAATTATGAATTAGTTTGTGAATTAGGAATTTAGTTTGTGAATTAAGATTTTAGTTTGTGAATAAGGAATTTAGATGTTAGATTTAGGATTAGGGAAGTTAGATTTTAGGGTTTGGAAATTGTTGGTTTTTTGGACCTTTATGAAATGTTTTTAAAACAATGGTATTTTTATAATTAAATATTTAAACAATTTCGAAATTTTAAGATAATGAATTAATTTTTGAATTTATATATATATTTATTATAAATTTTGGAAAAAATTGTTCGCATGTTCTACAAATTTTGAAACTATTTTAAATATTAATTTCGAATTTTAGAATTTTAATATTTTAGAATTTTAAATTATGTAACAATTACTTAAGAATTTTAGAATTTCTTAATAATTTTACAATTATTTCGAAATTTGAAGATAATGACTTAATTTTTGAATTTATATCTATATTTTTAAAAATTTTAAATAATTAGATTTAGGAAAATTTATTTTATATATTTTGGAAAAAATTGTTAGCATTTTCTACTAATTTTTAAACAATTTTAAGGATTAATTTAGAATTTTAGAATTTTAATATTTTATAATTTTAAATTATGTAATAATTACTTAAGAATTTTAGAATTTCTTAATAATTTTAGAATTATATGAAATATTTATGATTTTTTCATAACTTTATAATATATTAATATAAATGTAGGGATTATAGTGGTTTCGCTGCATCTGCCAGCGGCAAACGTCGTCGTCGTACGAGTAGACCTCCTTCGAGTTTAACGTCTACACCTCTACCGTCGTCTACACCTCTACAGACGTCGGGGACACCACCAGCCACCACAGCTTCGTCCCAGCTTAGCGTCGAGGACTTCATGGGTCTTCCTAGACGAGAGAGGTTGACTAATCTTCATCCAGACCAACGTGGTACAGACACATGGTAAGTGTGTTGTTACATTTTTGTAAGTTTTTTTTTACTAATTTAATTTAAATTAGTAAAAAATGTAATTATATTGTTACATTTTTTTTCGTAGGTTTGGTGATTCTCGAAGCGGGATTTCGAAGTCTCTCAACAAGATGGAAAACTCTTTGCTCAGGCGTCTGTATCCGACGTACACCGCCATGCCACTGGAGGTTCAAGAAATATGGTTTCGCCAATTTGCGGTAAGTCATCTGTTTTCACAATTTTTACTTTCATTTAAAGTATTATTTTTTTTATTTAATTTTTCTTTTTGCAGCATGAATTTATGTGGGAACCACACTTGACCGCTACGGTCAGGAGGGAATTCGACTTGAAAGCGGGACGACACTACTCAAAGAAGGTGAACGAGTGGAAGGATAAGTGGCAAAACGAGAAGGTGCCAAAGGAGATGGTTGAGAAGCCAGACTTGTGGAACGGGTTCGTCGCCTATTGGCAACGAGAGGATACCAAGGCGAGCTCTACATATCACTCTACCAACCGGAATAGCACGCGCAACGGCAAGGGTTTAGCCACCCACAACCTTGGAGCTACCAGCAAGAAGACAAATGCTAAAGATATTGTAAGTTTTTTATGTACGTCTTGATTTTTATTAAAACTTTTTTTAGTTTTATACATTTATATTATCAAATAAATATCTAACAACTGCAGGCTAAGGAGTTGGGTCGGGAACCCAACAACTTGGAACTTCTGCTAGCAACACATACCGACAAGGATGGTGTCGTCCAGGATCAGCTAGCTCGGGAGATTCAGGAGAGCATCCGAAGAATGGAAGACGAGTACATTCTGTCTCGGCCATCCACGGAAGGAACCCCTCCCCTCACCCAAGCCCCGAACGACATCATCAACCAATTCGTCTTAAAGGTATGTAAAATTTAAAATAGTTTTCAAGTCTTTTTCATTTACAATTTAATTTGTTCCGCAGGTTGCTCCGCAGAGCAAATGGCGGATTTATGGTCTTCCCAACGATGCAGGACCATCGGGGTCTTCTCGTTACTACAGCGAGTCATCCGACCTGAGAGCCCAGATGCAGGAAAAGGACGCCGAAATTTCAGAATTGAAGACGACGGTCCAACAGATACAAAATGCACAGAAGACCCTAGAAGCCGACCGGGAGAAGGACAGGGAGATGATGCAACGGATGATGGCGTACTTGGGGTGCAACCCTGATTTTCCTCCGCCGCCCACCGATTAGATTTTTATTTTCAACGGTTTTGTAAAAAAATCTTACTTTTTATTTTAATTTAAATAATTTTATTTTAATTTAAATAATTTCAAATTTAAATTAAAATTTTATATTAAATTAATTATTATTTAAATTATTATCATTTTTAATAATTTCTACGAATCCGTCGGAAATTTGTCGGAAATTTATCTGTCGGAAATCTGTCAGAAATTCATCCGTCGGAAAGTTGTCGGAAAGTCGTCGGTTTACAAGTTATCGGAACCCGTTGGCATTTTTGTCGGAAACAATTCCGACGGGTTACCGGACTTCGGCAGGCTGTCGGAATTCCGTCGGAAATAAGTCTGTCGGAAATCCGTCGGCATTTGTGACGGATGTCCGACAGAATTATCATTTCCGACAAGATAGAACTGTCGGAAATCTGTCGGAATATGCCTTTTCTGACAGAACTCCGACGGATTTTGCCGTCAGTTTCTCGCTGTTTTCTTGTAGTGATTTGTTCCTTTACAACTTAGAAAACACAATGACTACGTGAAAAAGATTGTCGGAGGATATTTCAGTGGTCAAGGCAGAGCCAGTGATGAGAAGAGCACCGTGGACATTAAGGTTTTATATTCTACATGCCTTGGTTTGTGTCGGGACTTTCCTCAACTTCTCATTTTCTCACTATTATAACACATACAATCATGGATTTTTTTTATTATGTCCCTCTTCATGTATCATTTATGGTGTATTATTTAGTAATTTTTGTTTTGCACCAGCTGAAAATATTTGTTACATCTGCCACTGCATACACAATTTAATTACGAGCGACCATATGCGTATGATAAAGTTAAAGAATTTAACTCTGAGACATATGCGATCAGCATAACGCTACCTAATGATGCTCCAGATTATGGTGGTCATATTCAAATCGAACGAGTGTTTAAGAAACAAAGAGAAAATATAAAGACCTTTGAGACATGTCAAAAAAATATTACACAAGATCCCTTTAAGGTAATGAAAACGTATTTTGAGAAGCTGGTTCCTAACAAGTAACAAGCTTTGATCGGCATGATTAGAATATCTTGAGTCCAAAATAAAATCCATTAAAAAACCCACTCATGAGTATACTTCAATTCTCTACCCTAATTCACATTTACAAGATCAATACAAATCGTACACCACGGCAGCATACATTCACATGTAAAGGGCGGTCCCATCCCATTCAACTTTCACTAGAAAATCCCCTCATCAGATATCAATTCCTTTAACTACTTTCTTGAGAAACAGTATGCTCCAGCTACCAACGTCTATCCGATTCGTTCACTTTAGGATTCAAATTTAGCATGAATAGGCAAACTAGAAGTAGAACCAGCTATGAAATCATAAAATGTTTCTAAGATGCTCTTATATTCTCGCATGGAATACAAAAACAACCGACAAACAATTATGATTTTCTTTCTGTCGAAACGTGAGAGGGAAGACAAGAAACATATGACAAAGAAATTCATTGTCAAAAATAATGAGGAAATATAACTATATTTAGTCATGACTTAAAAGAAACAAGACAAACACCATAAAAGAAAAAGAATTCTCAGAATGCTCAACAAGGTAAATACTAGATCGGTTATCCTCACACCTCCTTACCCTTCTTTATATAATCAAGAACCAATGACTATTCTAAGCCTTGCCCCAAACATGGATCCAATCCTTGCAATACTTAACTTTGATTAGGTTTCATTTGGTTATAATATATTTTTCAAAACACTCCACCATTTGTGTTTAAAATTTTGTCAAAATGAAAAATTTGTGCTCACAACTATATCATTTTCTGTCCAAACATATAATTTATAAAACACAAGTTACATTTGAAGCTATGGTAATGTATAGTCTGTTTTTCAAACTTGGAAACATAATAAATAACGTAGAAACTCTTTGAAGAAGTGCAACTAATTTTAGATATGGCGGTCTTCGTGGACATACATTATTTAAGTCTAGGGGTGGGCATTCGGATCATTGGTCGAATTCAGTACGGGTTTTTCGGATTTTTGGATTGGGGCTTAATAATACTATTCGGGTATATTTCTATTACGGATCGGGATCGGTTCGGATCCTTTCGGGTTCGGGTCAAATTTGCTACTTATTTTAATATCCAAAACTCATCCAAAGTCTTATCGGATTCGGTTCGGATCCGGTTTTATCCAAACCCAAACATAAGTATAAAACCATTATTGACATTAAAAATAAAGTCTAAATATAAAAAGAAGACACAAATTCAAATATAAGACCAAAATGAAAAAAAAAATGAGTCTTATCCATTTAATAAGGTTCAAACTTCAAAAATTGTATAAAATGTGAAAAAAAAGAAAAAATAACATACGTAGAAGATATACATTGTTTCTATATACTTGGTTTGTTTGGTTATTACTTCGGTTATCGGATATATCCAAAACCGAACCGAAATCCAAAATAAAATTAATTGAAAACCATTCGGTTATGTAATAATAACCAATATAGATCCAAACCACTTAACTTCGGTCGGTTTCGGATTTCGGATTCGGATAATTTGCCCACCCCTATTTAAGTCCCACAATGCAAAAGATCAAAACAAAATAGCAATTTCTGATTCAGGAATAGTTATTTATTTTAAAATATTGGTGGGTATTTAGACTAAGGTACTCGTTGTGATTGTGTTAAAATAAGTTGATAAGAACTTGAAATTAATAGTCAAGTTGCAAGAAAAATCCACATATAGTGTTGCAAAGGTCATCTAAATATCATAATAGTAGTGAACATATCCTCTAAATTAGATATAGTTTTCTATATAGAGCTTCTTTTTTTTTGTTAATTTAATTTTATTCACAAACGTTAGCTAAATTTACAAAAGTTTGTTTAACGAGAAAGGTTTGGTTCGAGTATAAGTATTGAGAAGCAATTTTAACATAATAATGTAAATGTTATTTACAATATTTTTGTTTAGATAAATGACATATATGACAAGCATCATACACATGTTTATTCACTTTAATTTTGACCATTTTCTGAACATGAGAATGTATATCAATCTTAGGTTTAGATGGATTACCCAATCTCTTCTGCCTAGTAGCTAAATCAAATGAAATACCAACACATGAATGATAAATATCTTATAAAGAGCAAATACTATATTCATTATTGACATCTAGAATATAGAGGTTCCCAACTTGACTATTTGACCAATCATCAACTCCCGAGTAATTTTCTGGAAAAAAACATGCATTAGCAGTTAAGAAAGGCATACCGTCATGCCCTTTCTCATGCACATCTGCCTCACAAAATCGCAGAATTCTTCAGCCAAGTCTGCAGGGAATTCTTCTGAAAAGCTAACAGATGTCAACGGACCAACAAATGCTCTGCAAACATATCCTAGAACACAAAGGATTTGAGTAAAACAAGAAAACGTAAGAAACTTCTGAATTAGTAAAACAAAACAAAAACCATCAAGTGAATATGTTAGTTTTACCGTCTCAATCACATCAGGACAAGGACGGGGAAGAAACTCAGGAGGAGGAAGCACTTGAGCTGGAATTGAGGTTAGACGCTATTTCACCGACATCACTTCTCGTACGCATGGTTTTTCGTTAAGTTTACTACTTGCAACTATCTAATAATATGAAAAGAATAAGTATCACCAAAAATGTCGTTAAAACTCTTTCTTTATGTAGTGAAATATGATGTAACTTGTAACCAACCTCTACGATCGCTTTCGTTTTCTGTGTAGGTTCCTGGGAGGCAACTCTAATCAGTGCATTTATTTCCTTGAGATTGAGCCTTTTGGTGTAATGTTGGCCTTTTGCTATACGGCAGAGCTGCGAAAACAACTAAATGTTTAAAGATACCAAAATCAATTCAAAAGCAAAAGAGGAGATGTTTATTACCTTCATCGAAAAATACTTGGGGTTTGTGGGATTGCCTGATTGTATTGCTGGTAGCCAGGGGTATTATACTTTGTATTTGTATTTATCATCAAAGTACTTTAATAACTCCACTTGGGTACCATCTAAGCTGAAACTGAAAAGAAAAATAGAAAACGATATGAAAAACTTTTCAACCAAAAGGATATATTGGAGTAGTAGAATGAATTAGTGGTTAAGTTAGTTACTCGGTTTAGGTAAACCGTATCTTGTAATGTATAAAGACTCAACAATGTAATCAGATTCATTTTAACGTGAAATATAACAAACTTTCTCTTTATTCATTTCTCTCTGAAGGTTGTTGTTCACTAACATGGTATCAGAGCTTTGAGCTCAAGAAAAGCTCAAAATCGATCATTTTCGCTTCCATTTCTTTCATTTGACCTAGATTCGACGGTGATTCTCCCGTCTAATCACTCTTTTCCGTTCAATTTCACGGTTAATCCGCCGGAGATTTGTCAATTTCAGTTCGTGGTTGTTCCGCCGCCGTAACTGAAACTTTCCGATTCGATTTCATGGCTATTCCTCGCCGTAATGGACGTCGCTCAGTGCGATTAACAACTCCTACAAGACGATCTTCGCAACCAGAAACTCTTGATTCACCGCCGCTGGAACAACAAATTCCTTCGTCGGAATCGATGGATAGTATTCATTCGCCGTTCTACCTTACTAACGGTGATAATCCTGGTCTCTCTCTTTGTACTGAGGTTTTAGATGGAACGAATTACGATAACTGGAGTATTAGTCTCAAGATTGCCTTAGATGCTAAGAACAAGCTAGTTTTTGTTGATGGATCTCTCCCGCGACCTAATCCTACGGATTCTAATTTTCGGATTTGGTCACGATGCAATTCCATGGTGAAATCTTGGATTCTAAACTCGGTTTCTAAACAAATCTACAAAAGCATTCTTCGCTTTGATGATGCCTCAGAGATATGGAAGGACTTGTTGACTCGCTTTCATGTCACAAATCTTCCAAGGTCATATCAATTATCTTAGCAGATTTGGTCTCTTCAACAAGGATCAATGGATTTAGCTACATATTATACTACTCTGAAGACTCTTTGGGGAGAATTGGATGGTGCTACCTGTGATGAAACTTGTCATAATTGTTCTTGCTGCAAGATTACAAGCACTAAAGCTGAACATGCTAAAGTCATCAAGTTTTTGGCTGGTCTCAATGAATCTTATGCTGTAATTCGAAGCCAAATCATCATGAAGAAGCTCATTCCTGACTTATCTGAGATCTATAATCTTTTGGATCAAGATCATAATCAGAGAAACCTCATTCCTGTTCATAATGCTACAGCATTTCAGGTTTCTGCTCCAGCTAATACAGATATGTCAGTCAATGCTGCTCAAGGTTCTTATGGTAATCAAAAATCCAATAGACCAGTATGTTCTTTCTGCGGTTTTAATGGACACACAGTTGACAAGTGCTATAAGGTTCACGGCTATCCACCAGGTTTTAGTCACAAGACTAAACAAAGATTTCAGAATGAGAAACAAGGATATTCTGAGAAACAATCTTCTTATGTCAAGCCTAGAGTAGCTCAGCTGGCTCTTACTACTGAAACCCCACTGTCTACCATGGTCAACACACTCTCAAAAGATCAGATTCAAGGTGTTATTGCTTACTTCAATTCTCAGCTCCAAAGTCCTATTGATCAACCATCTGTAGCTTCATCTGGAGGTACCATCACTACTCTACCAGGTATGGCTTTCTCATCTTCTACCCTTTGCTTCATTGGGATATTGAGAGCTACGAGAAATGCCTTATCTTCTAGTTCCTGGATTATAGACAGTGGTGCTACGCATCATGTTGCTCATGATAAGAGTATGTTTGTTGAAATGTCTGATGCTATGAATAGATCAGTTACATTACCTACAGGTTTAGGAGTGAGAATTGCAGGTATTGGTACAGTAAAGCTGAATACATATTTGATTTTGCACAATGTGTTATATATCCCGGATTTCAGGCTGAATCTTCTCAGTATCAGTCAGCTTACAAAAGACTTGGGATATAGAGTGGTGTTTGATCCAGATTCTTGTATGATACAGGATCCTTCCAAGGGGTTGATGATTGGACAGGGTGAGGCAGTTGCAAATCTCTATCTTCTGGATGTAGATTCTATAGCAGAGTCATCCATTGTTTCTTTTCCTTCCTTGTGTGCTAGTGTTGTTGTGGATGCTCATTTGTGGCATCGTAGACTAGGTCATCCCTCTGTGGATAAAACTGAGTTTATCACAGATGTACTTGGAATAAAATCAAGGAATAAAGGATCATTTCATTGTTCAGTTTGTCCTCTTGCCAAACAGAAACATCTTCCTTTTATTTCCAAGAACAATATGTCTAATAATGCTTTTGACTTGCTTCATATTGACATATGGGGACCTTTTTCAGTGTCTACAACAGAAGGATATAGATACTTTCTCACCATAGTGGATGACCACACTAGGGTGACATGGATTTATCTGATGAAGACTAAGAGTGAAGTTCTGAAAGTCTTTCCAGATTTCTTGCAGATGATAGAAACACAATATAAAGCAGTGGTGAAAGGTGTTCGATCTGATAATGCGCCTGAATTAAAGTTTACAGAGTTGTACAAGAAGAAGGGTATTATTCCGTATCATTCTTGTCCTGAGACACCTGAACATAATTCAGTGGTTGAAAGGAAACATCAACATATATTAAATGTTGCCAGATCTTTAATGTTTCAAGCTAAGATTCCTCTGGATTATTGGGGAGACTGTGTGTTATCTGCAGTTTTTCTTATCAACCGTCTTCCTACACCATTGTTGAAGAACAAGAGTCCTTTTGAAGTTCTCACTTCTAAAAGACCAGATTATACAGGATTACGTGTCTTTGGTTGTTTAGCTTACAACTCTACATCTTCAAAATCCAGGCATAAGTTTCAGCCTAGAGCACGTCCCTGTATCTTTCTAGGTTATCCAGCAGGATGTAAAGGATACAAACTATTGGACATTGAAACTAATCAGATCTACGTTTCCAGAAATGTAGTGTTTCATGAAGATATCTTCCCTTCTCTTGATAATCCATTAGTCACTTCTCCTGATTTCTTCTCTTTTGAGAACAAAGTTTCTGAAGCTGTAGAAGAAGTAGTTGAGACTGAAGTTCCTGTAGTTATGAAAGAAGTTCTAGAAGAAGTGGTTGAAACTGAAGATCTTGTGGTTGTAGAAGAAGTAGTTGAGACTGAAATTTCTGAGCCTGGAGATCAAGTGGTTGATCCTGCAGTTGTGGATGCAGTCCCTGCAGTTGATTCTTCTAGGAGGCAAGCTAAGATTCCTGCATATTTGCAAGATTACTACTGTAATATGAGTTCCACAGATATTCCTTACCCTTTGGCTGAATTCATGTCTTATGATCAGCTCTCTGAGGATTATAAGGCATATATCTGTGCTTTAACCCACTTACCTCCTGAACCTCGTACCTTTGCTCAAGCTAAACGATTTGACGAATGGCTTCAAGCCATGAATGAAGAACTTTTGGCTTTAGAAAGCACAGAAACATGGGATATTTGTGCTCTACCTGAAGGAAAACATGCTATAGGCTGTAAATGGGTATACAAACTGAAGTTACTTGCAGATGGGAGTTTAGAAAGATTTAAGGCACGTCTTGTGGCCAAAGGGTACACACAAAAGGAGGGGTTGGATTTTGTGGATACTTTTTCCCCTGTTGCTAAAATGACCACAGTGAAAGCTTTACTTGCTGTGGCAGCTGCAAAAGGATGGAGTCTTAGTCAATTGGATGTTTCAAATGCTTTTCTTAATGGCCATTTGGATGAAGAAATCTATATGACACTACCTCCTGGCTATACTCCTAAACCAGGGGTAGTTCTACCTCCTAATGCAGTGTGTAAGTTGAAGAAATCTCTATACGGTCTCAAACAAGCCTCAAGACAATGGTTTTTGAAGTTCAGTTCTACTTTGATGAATCTAGGGTACCAACAGTCTCAGTCTGATCACACCTTATTCACTAGACTTGTCAATGGGAAGTATATTGCTGTGTTGGTCTATGTAGATGATATTGTCATCACAAGCAATGATGATCAGGCAGTTCAAGATCTCAAGAATGCCCTGAAACAAGTATTCAAGCTTCGTGATCTATGTGATTTGAGGTATTTCCTTGGTTTCGAAATAGCAAGATCCAGTAAAGGAATCTCTGTTTGTCAACGCAAGTATATCTTGGACCTCTTGGATGATACAGGCCTTTTGGCTTGCAAACCCTCAAGCATTCCTATGGATCCTAGTATAAAACTATGTCAAGATTCTGATGAGCCTGCTCTGGAAGATCCTCAGGTGTACCGTCGACTGGTTGGTAAACTGATGTACCTAACCATTACAAGGCCAGACATCACTTTTGCTGTGAACAAATTGTGTCAATTTGCTTCCATTCCGAAGCAGTCTCATTTGCAGGCAGCTTATAAAGTGATGCACTACCTCAAAGGAACTATTGGTCTTGGTATTTTCTTCTCTGTAACATCAGATTTGATTTTAAAAGGCTTTGCTGATGCAGACTGGGCATCTTGCCCTGATTCTAGACGGTCCACTTCAGGTAATTGCATGTTTCTTGGCCCCTCTCTGATTTCATGGAAGTCCAAGAAACAGCAAACACCATCTCATTCTTCAGCCGAATCAGAATATAGATCAATGGAAATGGCTGTTAGAGAGATTGTTTGGCTGGTTAAGTTGCTCAATGATTTTCAGGTGCCTCAACTTAATCCAGTGGCCTTCTATTGTGATAATACAGCTGCGATTCACATTGCAAACAATGCTGTATTTCATGAGCGAACAAAACATGTGGAATTAGATTGCCACATTGTTAGAGACAAGATCATCACTGGCTTGATCAAGACTCTTCACGTGACTTCGGCTAATCAACTTGCCGATATCTTTACCAAGCCATTGTTTCCCACTCAATTTCATTCTCTTCTTAGCAAGATGTCTCTTATTTCAATCTTCTCGCCATCTTGAGGAAGGGTATTGGAGTAGTAGAATGAATTAGTGGTTAAGTTAGTTACTCGGTTTAGGTAAACCGTATCTTGTAATGTATAAAGACTCAACAATGTAATCAGATTCATTTTAACGTGAAATATAACAAACTTTCTCTTTATTCATTTCTCTCTGAAGGTTGTTGTTCACTAACAGGATATTTAATTTAAATACGGTTAAACCAAAAGGCTTAGTTAAAGTGGGAGAAAAAGTGTAGATGCACAACTGGGATGTAAAATATTAAGAAAACAAAGAAGCTCAATTGGCTTGAAAGAGTTTTGTTGAAAAATCAGAAGATATCCGTTGAAAACAGAATTGGTGAGGTAATACTTAAATAGATCAATCGAAAGCTTTTAGCTTTATTCGCTTGTAGAGCTTAGCTTCAAAGAAATATTGTATACTTGAACGAAAGAAGCACGTAGGCTAAAAAAATTGAAGACAACAAAAGTAAAAAAATTAGAGTCAATCGTTAGATCATTGTAACTTTGATTCGGAGGCACATGATACACTTGAATAATGGAAGCATTTGGTTAAGAGAAAGAAGAAAAAAGATTCCACCAATAAAAAAAAACTGATATAAGGCCACCAATTCTGAGAGACTCGTAAAAGGATTCCCAGTATTTGCTTCCCATATATAAGACTCCTTTAGTCCTTTTTCTTACCTCGTGTTTCCAGTTTCAGGAGACAAAGACACCACAGTTGATTCTATGTTAGAGGACATGCTTTTCGCGGGAATGGAGTGTCCTCAACCAACCAATATCCTGGTGATCTCAAAGAGTTTTCCAGATTCAACAAAATACGTCCTCAACTCGTTGATTACTAGAGGTATAAACGTCCTAGTTGCACATCCTGGTCATGGCACTATGTCAGAAGTGCTATCTCTACCACCCAAATTTGAGTGGTGCTATGTGTGCCTCTTTTATGGGGGAAAACCTATCAGCCCAAGTGGAAGCTCACTAGGTGCTCACAACACCGTGGAAGCTAAGCAGCTGATGAAACATTTTTTGAAAATTGCTTCCTCTCTCAGACGTAGAAGCAAGAGCCTAACCCCGAGCTCTAGAGAGAGCGATGATGATTCAGGGAGTCGTGGAAAGCATCCAAGGAGAAGCAAGAGCCGAGAGAGACAAACAGACAGACGAAGGAGGAGAGATGTGCGATTACGTTTCGTCGTCTCTTGTTTTTTCTTCTGCTTAGTTGAATCTGATACTTACTGGATTTTGAAATCATCCCTTTTTACAGGATTTTATTGTTGATTTCGTGTGTGATTTTTTGAAAATCACACACGATCTAATCAAACTATGAGATTGAAGTGACAATGTTATCTTGAAAATGGTTGACCACGCCTCCATTGTGAATTCATTAATGCATATGCATCTAGCTTCATTGTAAGTGGAAGTTCCGACTAGCTAAGATCTATGCAATTGATGATGTTGATATACACAAAAAGAGTTGGAGCCAAGAATTGTCCATTTTCTTCTATTTTGATGAAGGATTTTAATTCTTACATGCTTAAGAAAACAAGAAGACATAGTGTTTTTGGGCTTCCTTAAAGAGTAGCAATACCAATATCACAAACGAAATAAGCAAAAGCAATGAAATAATTAAGGAAATGCAAGCAAAAAGTAGAAAGTTCAACTAAAGGAAACAAAGCAAATCAAGACCCGAAGCAAAAAGCTAAACAAGTGATCAATTTAAATTCAAGATTTTAGGGGGTGATTGATTTGGTTGTAGCTGTAGAATAATTGTTGTAGGATTTAGTATGTAGATGTTTGTGTTGTAGTTGTATATTTTTTTGCTGTAGAAAAAATCTTACAGCTTTTAAAGCCACTAAATATTTGCTTTAGAAAAAAAATACTGTAGAAGCTGTAAGTTTTATATGAGACTCACTAAAATACTTAAAGTCTGATTGGTAAACAAATGTTGTAAAAATACTTAAAGAGATTGTAGGAAAATTTTTAAGCCCAACTAATCACACCCTAAAAAAACATTGGACACATGTTTAAATTCATGTGTTGTCTTAAGTCTAACATATTCGTGTAAGGAGAAGTAAATTTCAAACAATGACCTTCCGGCCACCGTTAGAGTTGCTATCAATCTTTTCATACATATATAATTGGTCTGATATTACATGACTATATAAGCTTTAACTATCATGTATGTACATTTTCTCCATAGACTGCACCTATTAATCGAACGATTGAAATATTCACACATTGGTAATATAATTATATTCAAATGACATTTGAAAGTATTGAGGAACTTACTAAACCCCATTTAAAAAAAAAAAAGGTGTAGTTGTAGATAGGTAGCATTAGATATGTGTTATTTTGTTATAGCACCATAACAGGCAATGTGATTGTGTAGCATGAGAGTAGAATGTGACAATAATCCGTCAAACTTTTGTTGGCCATTTTCGATATTTGAGTTTTTGGATTGGGTGTTGGATTTGGATAATATTTCCACCTCCAACCCACGAGTTGTCCTCTTTCTTCGTTAACAAAAAATATCCAATAATACAGTGCCACGTGTAACCTCTGATTTGTTAGGTAGGTCCACTCGGGAGTTTGTAAAAATCTAAAGCGATTAGGTTGGTGAAGAAGAGCCATGAATTCCGTTTTCTCCGTCGAAGATCTCACCGATTCTTTCTGGATGGTAACACCAGATATTTTCATGCATTTGTAAAAGAAGCTAGAGCCAGGAATTCACTTGAGAGCTTGGTGGATGTGAATGGTTTTCATCAGAAAGGAGAGGCATCAAAAGGGGAAGTTGCTGCAGAATATTTTTCCTCTCTGTTTACTTCGACATATCCAGAGGATTTCTAGGAGATTTTTGCAGGGTTCTTGCCAAAAGTCATTTACCAGATGAATGATACTCTAATTCAAAGAGTGACCAAGGAGGAGATCAAGGAGGCTATCTTTTCTATCAATCCCACCAAAGCTCCAGGGGCAGATGGAATGACGGGATGCTTCTTTCAACAGTATTGGGAAATCATAGGAGATCAATTGATTAAAGAGATCTAGGAGTTTTTTTGAATCAGGTACTTTTCCAACTAAATGGAACTATACTCATATTTTTCTGATCCCCAAGATAGTTGGAGCTACTAGGATGCAAAACCTAAGGCCAATCAGTCTTTGCTCAGTTACTTTCAAAGCAATTTCAAAGAATTTAGTACAGAGGTTTCACTACAAGAAAACAGGTGCATTTGCGAGGGCCATTATCGTCGCAAAACCGTCGCAATTGTCTATTTCCGACGATTTTGCGACGAATTTTAGTTTGTCGCAATTGGCTCGTCGCAAACCAAAAATCGTCGCAAAATCTCCGCAAATATAATTTTCGTCGCAAATCCGCCGCTAGTTTAGCGACGGTTTTGCGGCTAGATTGCGGCGGCAATTTGCGGCTGTTTTGCGTCGGCGAATTTTGCGACTGATTTGCGGCTCAAATTTGCGACGGTTTTGCGACTATTTTTTGCGATTTTTTTGCGACGCATTTGCGTCTGTATTTTGCGACGGTTTTGTGAGGGTTTTCGATGTGATTTATTAAAAAAAAAAAAATTATAATTTAAAAAAAAAAAATTCGAAAATATTTTAAATTAAATATTAAACATAAAATAATGTATTTTAAAACCGAAAATACGTAAATCTAAATCCGAAAACAAATCTAATAAAACCGAAAATACATAAATCTAATCGAAATTAATATCATCGAGCGGATCCCTGGTCGTCGATGTGCCTCCTTCGTTGTCTGGTCCCCGTCGCATAATCTCGCCAAGGACGGGGTTCGTCTTCGCTAACTCCGCGAACATATTATCATAGACGGTCATTTGCCTCTCAAACTTTTTTCCGTTTCGCCGAGCCGTTGTTTTGTTTCCTGGAGCTCCTTGGCTAATTGCGGATCCGTCGCAAATCTCGAAACGGGACAATATGGCACTCCGTGATCATCCGTCCGGATAGATCCGGTAAATGTCATCTTTCCATTACGAGTTCGAGGAGCTATCTACAAAATAAAATTAAAAGTTTACAATTTTACATAAATAATAAAAATATAATTTTATTTTTAAAAATGTTAAGTTTTTACCTGTAATGCGACCTGGTTGATCGCCATCGGTGTCATCTGAGTAGGTTGACCATCGTGAGTAAGCTGGGTTGAGAGTTCTTCGACTCGGTCAATGACATCGTCGTGGAGCTTGTGGACACGTTCATCAAGCCATGTCCCGTCCGGCCTGCGGTGGGTCTTCTCCCAAACCTCTGGCATCGTTGCGGGAACTCCCTTATCCACGGCCTGAAAATGAAAACATATTAGAAGTTAAGATTTTTGTGACCGTAAAAATTGAAAGTTAAAAAATTTAATAACTTACAATGTTAACAGCATGCTGAGCATAAGAAATCTGTCCCGGACAGTGTTTTGAAGGCTGGTCAGTACCGCCAACCTTCGTTAATCGAGCAGCCGAGCACCGGGCAGCCATCTCCTGAGATGTCTCCAACTGCCAGAAGGCAACAAGGCCAGCCCAAATATTGGGATCGAAGAAAGATGGCATACATACCTTCGGATCCGGATTCTTTTGCCACTTCTTCTTCCACCGTCCTATTTGGTCATTGAGACGGTTCTTCGCTTTCTCCTCAAATTCCTCACGAACTAAACCATTAATCGCGGGATCCCAATAATATTTTTGCTGCAAATTGTCGTAAATTAGAACATAAGTTAGAAAATTACAAAATTGAATAAATAAATAAAAAATTAAAAAAATATTAAAAAAAATTACAGCGAATGTTTTGTACCACCGATCCTTGATCTCTGGGGTAACATACTTCCAACTCGTGTGACACATCTTGAAATCCCGCTCTATGATCTTTCTAACATCCTTTCAAACCGAATTTTTGCAAAACCTAAAAAAAAATATAAAAAGCATATTATGTGTAAATATATTAATAATTATTAAACAAAATTAAATTAAAACTATGTAAAAAAGATTACTTACCACACAGCGTTGCCGGTAGGCTCAGGTTCCAAATGGGGAAGAACCTGTCGTCCGGGACTCACGAGAAGCTGCCCCAAGGTCATGTCATCCCATGAAAGAACTCGTCCAGGGTTTTCCTCGGGAGGTGGCGTCGGCTGTGACTCAGGCATCGTGGAACCAGAGTGGGAAGCAGAGGCATGCGTGGGATGTGTACGCTGGCCTGGTCGTGAATGACCTCTACCACGACCAGCAGAGGTCTGTACGAACTCGCTATAGGTATACTCGTTATCCGCCATCTAATTAAATAAATTTTATAATTTTTGAAATTAGTAATAGCATATTAAAAAAATATGTAAACTAATATTGATTTTAACAATTTTAATGATAACATTAAATAATTTAACAAAATTAGTAAATTAACAATTTTAACTATTATAATAACAATATTAATAAATCCTCAAATCGCTAGTACAATTCCATTCCTAATTAATTATTCCTAACCATTCTCCTATAAACCACAATTAACTAATAAATTATATATGAAAGAAAAATTTAAAAATCATAAAAGAAAATTTAGAGAATTACCTTATAAGGTCGGAAAATATTTGGAAGGTCGAGGGATCGAACGGGAATGATTTGGAAAGTCGAAGGAACTTTTTCCTAGAGAGAGAAACGTTTTTTGTAGAGAGAGAAGAGAGATGTGAGGAATGAGCGACGGATTGGAATTGCTTATATAGGGAAAACTTTCCCTCGCAATTCGGTCGCAAATTGGGCCGCATATTTCACCCAATGCATGTTTGCCGCCACACTTTTCGTTTCCCGCCCATAAAACGTCGCAAATCCCTCACAAACATTAAAACAAATCGTCGCAAATGCCTCGCCAACTGTAAATCTCAATGTGAATGTACGACCAATTAATAGAGTTGACCGTAACTTTGGCCGCGACGCATGTGCGACGTTTTCGTCGCAAATCCCACGCAAACGAGGTTTAGGGTATACTTAGGGGTTTGGATGTTTTAGACCAAAATTACGATTCATAAAAGTTAAATATACACTTGTTTAGGTTCTTAGTCCATGTATGAAGCAAAGGTAGTCAACTAATTGATGTTTTTCGTAAAACCGGCAAAAATGATAGATTGATCATATTCTCAGTATAAGTCCATGTATGTGATACTTCGTTATATGTGTTTCTCGATCAAGTTTTAATAAGTTTTTTATTTCAACAATTATAGAGGGATTGTTATTTATTAGACGACTCATACATTTATATTCGAAGAAGAGCCAATATAAATAATGGATTGGTTAGAGTTTAGGGTATAGAAGTTTGCTACATTTTTGCGACGAGGTCGTCGCAAATTGTACGATTTGCGACGCAATTGCGACGTTTTCCTCGCAAAAATGTAGAAAATTGTGATACTCTAAACCTTAGTGTTTTTTACTTATTCTTAATACTTGCACATGGATGCAAATAATGTTATATATCAATTAGGACCTCTATGATATGTTTTTACATTCGAAGAAGAGCCAATATAAATAATGGATTGGTTAGAGTTTAGGGTATAGAAGTTTGCTATGTTTTTGCGAGGAAGTCGTCGCAATTTCGTCGCACATTTTAAGATTTGCGACGAAATTGCGATGTTTTCCTCGCAAAAACGTAGCAAATTGTGAAACCCTAAAACTTAGTGTTTTTTACTTATTCTTAATACTTGCACATGGATGCAAATAATGTTATATATCAATTAGGGCCTCTATGATATGTTTTTATATTCGAAGAAGAGCCAATATAAATAATGGATTGGTTAGAGTTTAGGGTATAGTTTTTGCTACGTTTTTGCGACGAAGTCGTCGCAATTTCGTCTCAAATTTTAAGGTTTGCGACGAAATTGCAACGATTTCCTCGCAAAAACGTAGCAAATTGTTATATTTCTTGTTGAAAAAAAAATTATTTTTGCACCACACTCGAAAATACATACTTAATATATACACATAATTAATATTAATTTTATTAATCTTCTTCGTCATGATCAGAAACATAACGTTCTACTCCGCCATCTTCGTCATCATCGTCGTCCTCATCTTCCTCTTTGTCTTCATCAAACTCATCTTCGTTTCCTTCTGAATCCTCGAATATCACATCAAGACCACTATGAAGTGGGTCAATTCTTATCAAATTGGTGGTTACCTCTGTAGGGATCGAAACTTCTTTGGTTCTTGCAGGTTGCACTGGGGGTTGATCATCATCAGCATCAGCTGCTAACCCCCCGACAATTCGACCCCTTGGGTTAACTTTAACAACGGATAGCCAATCTTGATCCCGTCGTCCACGAGTACGAGGGTAAGGAATGAAGACTACTTGCTCTGCTTGGGATGCTAAGACAAATGGCTCAAACTTGTCAGTGTAGCTCCTATTTCCTTTTACATCAACAACTCCAAATTTGCTGGTTCTAACCCCGAGACCATTGGTTGGATCAAACCAATCACAACGAAATAATACACTTTTCAAGTTCAACACACCAGCATACTCAATCTCAATGATTTCTTTCAAAATACCATAGAAGTTTGTATCGCCCGGGACATGAATATCATAATTTGCAGTGACTTTATTTTGTCCATGCTGAAATGTGTGAAAAATAAAACCGCGAGTACAATACATCTTACACGTTTTTATGCTTGCAATGGGCCCCAAAACAAACTCATGTACACATAAAGGCCAACTTTGTCGAGATTTCTTCGCCACCTAGTGTCAAATTGAAATAATTAGTATATATATATATATATATATATATATATAAGTAATACTAATATAACTCGTACGCGCATATGGTTCTTACCTTCTCCCGCAACCAGCCAGCAAAATCACGTTCTAGGTAAAATTGAACTTCTTCATCATTTAGTTCAGGAAATGCTTTTCGTATTTGGCCTTCTAACATTCTGTACACCCGTTAATTAATTAGTTGTATATATATTTTCAATTAATATATATAAATATATACATATATATATACCTCTCATATGGCTGAAAGTAGTTACAATTTAGCATTATATACGTATGGGCAGCTTGCATATGCTTGAAATCACACCACGTTGATTCCTTGACTTTTCCACCCATCCGACCTACATCACAGAAAACATCTGGTACACCCTCCTAGTGATATGTTCGGCCAACCCCACCATCGCCGTATCGTCTACGACGGGTTTTCTTAGCTTTCACGGTTTGGCTAAAGTAGTAAGTAGAGAAGTTTGATGTCTCCTTTGTCAAACTTCCAGCAATGATTGATCCCTCTACTCTTGCGAGATTTTTCGCCTTCATCTTCAAATGTTTGAAGAACCTTTCGAAGGGGTACATCCATCGAAATTGGACTGGACCACCCAAATCTAACTCATGTGGTAAGTGTACAACCAAATGTTCCATCACATCAAAAAGGAAGGTGGAAATATCTTCTCTAAGTTGCAAATAGTGAGTGGAATGTCTGAATTCAACTTCGAGATTTCGTCCTTCATTAAGGTTCTGGCACATATGTCTCTGAAAAATGCTCCAATACCTAAATTAAAACGCCAATCCGGTCCGGAGTAAGTTAATTAATACAATTACAAAATACATGTATGTATATATTAATAACCATAGATAAACGTAACACCTGCAATTGGCTCGTGTACATCCTGCGGTAACAACTCTTGAAAGGCAAAAGGAAGTAGTCGCTGCATGAACACATGACAATCGTGGCTCTTCATCCCAGAAAATTTCCCCCCTTGCTCAACACACCTTGAAAAAGTTGACACGTAGCCATCTGCGAACTTCACCCACTCCTTAACCCAGTTAATCAAAGCATTCTTCGCGGCAGGTGATAGTCGGAAACTGGGAATAGGTGCCCTACCATCTCCTGTTAGATGCAACTCATGCCTTATGCATAAAGCCGCGAGATCCAGACGAGATTTCCGATTGTCTTTTGTTTTCCCTGCAACATTCAACAATGTGTGTATAATATTCTCAAAGAAATTTTTCTCCACATGCATGACATCCAAGTTGTGCCTCAGCAGATGCTCCTTCCAGTAAGGCAATTCCAAAAATATACTTTTCTTATGTCAGTTATGGTATACCCCATACCCAACAGGCATACTTGCTGGATTACTTTGCCAATTACCTCCAACTTTTACTGTTTCTTCCGCACCATATCCATCCATTTGTTCTTCCAACTCCTCACCTGAGAGGTAAACCAAGGGGGAGGTTTTAACAACTCGATTTTGAAATAACGTCCTACTCTTTCTATAAGGATGATCCCTTCGAAGAAAACGACGATGGCAGTCAAACCAGCAAGCTTTCCCTCCTACTGACAATTGAAATGATTCGGTCTTATCTAAACAATAAGGACATGATAACATTCCGTGCGTTGTCCATCCAGATAGCATACCATACGCCGGAAAGTCGCTTATCGTCCACATGAGGACAGCTTTCATGTTGAAGTTCTTACGGCTCGACGAATCAACTGCTTTAGTTCCTGGATAAGAGGTTGTAGGAAGATATCAAGTGATCTTTTTGGATGCTTTGGCCCTGGAACCAAAATGCTGAGAAATAAAAATTCTCGATGCATACACATTTCTGGTGGGAGATTATATGGCGTCACTATGACTGGCCACAACGAATATTGCCTACCAGACATCCCAAAAGGACTAAACCCATCAGTGCAAAGACCCAAATACACATTTCTATGTTCTACAGCAAAGTCTGGATGTACCGTGTGAAAGTGTTTCCACGCCTTTTCATCTGATGGATGGGCGACCACCCCTTCCTCACAATCGTGTTATGCGTGCCACCTCATTGCCCCTGCTGTCTGCTCTGATTGATATAATTGCTTCAGCCTATCTGTTATTGGAAGGTACCACATACGCTTGAATGGGACTTTAGTGCGACCACTAGTCTTCTTATATCTTGGATGAGAGCAAAAACGACATTCCTGTAGCTGAGCATCATCTTTCCAAAAAATCATACAATTATCAATGCAGACATCAATCATCTCAGACGGTAATCCAAGACTTGCTACCAATCTTTGTATCTCATAGTAACTCTCTGCAGAGTTATTACCCTCTGGCAAATACTCTTTAAACAATTCACCCCATTTATCCATGCAATTTTCACTAAGGTTATCTTCGCTTTTAATTGTCATCATCCTAGATGCTAACAAAAATTTTGAAAGCCCTTCTCTACATCCTTCGTAGATAGGTTCGTTAGCAGCATCTAACATATCATAAAAAATTTTAGCACTCAGGTTTGGTTCTTCAAAAGTATTATCACTACACGAAGCAATAGTTTCTTGAAATGCATCATTTACCATATCATTAAACCTATTCCCATCTGTATTTCCATATGAATATTTATTAAAATTATCATGACCATACTGATAATTACTATCCTCATAAATACTACCACCTTCTACATTCCCACGATAATTACTTGTACTTGAACAACCCGGAACATTGACAACAAAATCCTCCCCATGCGAAAACCAAACATAGTAGTTAGGTAAAAACCCCCTCGTAAATAAATGTTTCCAAACAGTTCGCGTATCATGTGGAGCAAAGTCTTTGCATTTCACACAAGGACAGAAAATTTTCACGTTACCGTCGTTGGTATATCCTGGTCAAGCCCTTCTCTAAATTCTCCAGACACTTCGCCAGTTTCTGGATCTTTGCGGTCGTTGTACATCCATGCTCGAACCATGTAGACCTCATGATGCAAAGACATCTTCGATTAATTATCAAAATAATTTCTCTTTAAGAAATCTTAGAAAAAACAAATTTTCTCCTCGGATTGTTTTTAGATTATGATGGGAATGTTTGTTGTGAATTCGTTCATCACACATTCGAATTTTTATAGAAAATTGGTTTGTTTTGCTACTAATTTGCGATATTTGTGCCTTTATTTTGCGACACATTTGCGACCAAAAATATTGCACCCATAGTCCGTAAGCATCATAAACACGTGTTGTAATAAATTCGTCGCCAAATGGTAGCAAACTTTATTTCCTCGCAAAACAGACGCTAAGTAGTCGCTATTATTACAAAATATCTTACCACGCAAAACCGTCGCAATATTTGCGACGATATTGCGGCGATTATGCAATGTCGACGCAAAATCCTCGCAAAATTTGTGACGGTTTTGCGTCCAAACATTCAAATCGACGCAAAATCGTCGCAATGTTGTATTTATAGTTTGGTAAGTTATTACGACGAAACTTTTGTATTTATAGTTTGGTAAGTTAAAATTTAATTTGTACTTTTTTGTTATTAGTATTAATGTATTAGGGTGACAAGTAAATTTTTTGAAACTTATATTAATATAATATTATGATATTTTATTATTTTAACATTACTAATTAACAATCGATATATATATATATATAGTACATTATTGCTTAAAAATGTATTACAAATAAACTGCTAACATAAACACATATTTATTTTTATTTCCTTCTATTGATGACGTAATGTATTACTCATCATCAATTTCTTCACCATCATCCGTCGTCGACCCTTCGTCATCTACTTGGGATAACCAATTGTTTGGATTTCGATTAACATAACTGCTACTACCTTCTTCTGTGAACATTGTACCCATGTTTTCTTTAGATATAACCTGTCAAATAAATAACTTGATTTTTGTGTAATGCATGATACTACTTAGTACAATACCTTTAAAATATATATTGTAACTTACATTGCTTATGTTATTCAGAGTAATGTTAAGATATGGTGTCGCCCTATCAAACTTAACAACTACAACCTCCTTCAGAACCAATACCGAATCCTCCTTTATGTGCGGCCCATATTTGTTATCAGATATGGCGGACCTATGAATGCTCGCTTGTACAGTCCCGGTAGGATCCTTCAGGGAAAACAAATAACATTTATCGATTACTAAATATGTAATTTGTTAAAAACATCTTTTGTTATAACTTATATATACATTTTACCTTTAGTATGACCATCGCGTCCCCCAATCCATTAGGTTCCATTTTATGAATCACTGCTACCACATATGGTACGTGACGCCATTGTGGTTTTATTTTATGCAACTCTTTTACTAGTGTCCACCCACGTGTGTGTCCATCTGTATATATTCAACGTAGAATAAGTAAACTATATATAATTAATTAGATGTCAATTAAACAATATACAAACTTTGAAATATAATTATTTATGTTTCTTATATTAATAATAATAACAGTTTAGACATATAATTATTTATGTTTCTTATAGTAGTAAGTAAATGTTATTACTAATATATATTAATAATAAAAAAATTTCATTATACCTGTTAATTTGTTGACATTTGCAATTGTCGTCTTCCAAAGGACATCGGTGAACGATGGATCTTCTGCCTGGGCAACACAGTTAACCATCTGTACATGTCTCTCATAAGAATTGCATTCTTCCAACATCGATTCTTCAAATTTTTTCCTTGCCCGTTCTTCTGCTTGTCTCCCACCAGCCGGACCCGGAATCAAATATCGATTGTTATCCATATTTGTTGAAGTATAGAAGTTGATATAATTAATGTGGATTTTATAGAATGTTCATTTCAGTTTGCTACTAATTTGCAACTATTTTCCAAGACTTTTGCGACTGATTTGCGGCTAAAATATTACACTCATAAACAAGTAAGAATCAATTAATACGTGGGCAACCTACTTTCATCGCAAATCCCTCGCAACCCTTATATGGTTGCAAAATTGACGCAAATTTGCGACGGTTTTGCGTCAAGTTGAACATTTGGCCGCAAAACCGTCGCAAAATTTGATTTGCCGCAAACGCGTCGCAAAAGTTGCGAGGGTTTTGCATTGAGATGTATTTTCGGACGCAAAACCGTCGCGAAACCGACGCGTTTGCTACGTTTTTTTCCCACGCAATATTAGCGACGAGTTTGCGTTGTATTGCTAAATGTCGTCGCAAATTGGTCGCAAATTTCTCGCAATTTTGCGAGGTTTTTTTCCCGTCGCAAATGGCCCTGTTTTCTTGTAGTGTTTAAACCTATTCTATCTGAGTTAGTTTCCCTCTGTCAATCAGCTTTTGTGGTTGAAAGACAAATATCAGACAACATCCTAATAGCTCATGAGGTCATTCATGGGTTGAGAACGCATAGGACGATCTCTAAAGATTATATGGCAGTAAAGTCGGATTTGTCAAAAGCTTTTGATAGGGTAGAATGGAGATACCTTAAGGCTTTGTTGGAAGCATTAGGGTTTCACGCAAAGCGGATACAATGGATCATGTTTTGTGTCTCAACTGTGATCTATTCAGTGATTATAAACAACCATCCTTATGGAGCTATGGTCCTTCAGAGAGGATTAAGACAAGGGCACCCCTTGTTCCATTTTCTTTTTGCGCTCTGCACGGAGGGGCTATCACATATGTTGAATAAAGTAGAGAGATTGGGGAAGATAACAGGCTTGAAACTCTCACCTCATGGCCCCTCTATTAACCACTTACTTTTTGCAGACAATAGTCTCTTCGTGTGCAAAGCCAACTTGAAGGAGTCTGAGGAATTCAAAAGTATAATGGCAACCTATGAAAAGGCAACAGGTCAAAAAATCAATTTGGAGAAGTCAGCAATTACATTTGGAGAGAATGTGGAGGGAGTAAGGAAAAAAGATCAAGATACCTTAGGAATAAAGAAAGAAGGAGGTACATGTACATATCTTGGGTTGTCTAAATGTTTTAGTGGCTCCTAGATAGATATGTTAGAATATATAAGGGACAGGTTGAAGACAAGACTGACAGGTTGGTTTGCAAGATCTCTTTCTCTAGGGGTAACCGAATTCTCCTTAAATCAGTGGCTATGGCTCTCCCAAGTGTAAGTGTACGCAATGTCCTGCTTCAAATTGCCAAAGTCAACATGTACTTCTCTAGCTAGTGCTATGGCAGATTTTTGGTGGCAATCTTCTGAGGAAAAAAGGAAATGTCATTGGCTCAGTTGGGATAAGTTATGTTTGTCCAAAGCTGAAGGGTATCTGGGGTTTAGAGATATAAAATGCTTCAATCAAGCTCTTTTAGGGAACAAAATGAAGGAATTTGCACAGGTTTTACAGGTTTAATCTCTATTAAACAACCTAGTGAGAATTCAATTAGCCTAGGATCTAGGGTTTGTAAACAATGAATCTAGAATAGATCTCGAATATACTTGGAGATTAGCAGCGGAAGAAGATCAGGGATTCGAGATCAATTAGCGCCTCAAGTGTTGCGCCTCTACTGATAGTCCACACGCACACAAACTGGAACCCGCAGGGTTGCTAGTACCTGGAATCGGATCTCTCAGGGAATCCTACGTTTTCAGAGGTGGCTATCAACTAAGTCTGCTCTCAATTTCGTGCCTCATATCATATATATATAGGCATGTGAGAAAACCTAATTGTCCAGCAATTAAACCGGTTCAAATTAAGTCATTAAACCAAAATCCCTATCTCGGTTTTTAGCCCGTGTCGATCGACACACTAATGTAGTGTCGATCGACACCTTCTCTAAAACATGATTCTTATGTGTATCAAATACACATCATTTGATCATTACATTAATGATCATTCCCATATAAAGTAAATCCAGTTTGCTTAGGTGTGTGACCCTGTAGGATCATATAATACTAGTAATGAGTTCATAACTCATAGATCATCAGCGGCTTCTAGCAAAACGTCATGACCACCTAGTATCATAAGAATGTCTGATCTCGACAGTACAACTATCACTAGAGTGAATACAAGTGTGATTTCATGACATTCCCAACAATCTCCCACTTGTACTGGAATCAACTATTCCCATAATCCCTTCGTCTCTATATCTCGATATGGCATAAGGCAAGAACCGTGTCATCCTTATTACAGCCAATATCACGTTCATCGAACTCCGATTTATACTGATTAAAAACAAACGACTGACAATCACCTCGTTTGAGTGCGGCCACGCATTTCTCAGTATCAAATCTTCGATGGGCCCTGAGATATTTATCTCCTGTTATATAGGAGGGACAAATTCCATCTTGTTCCATCCCTGTTACTTCACACACTTCATGATATACCCAATCAATGCCTTTATAGTCACCTGTTACGGCTGACGTTTGACAAAGTCAAAGCGGACCAATTCATATGCAAGAAATCATGATGAACTCAGGTCTAAGGACTATACTCTATAGTCGTAATGAGAACCTCTTATGACACTTATATAACTATCTTGTAGAGTTCTCATTAGCGGCTCATGTCCGATCATATGTTCTCTAACATATATCTATGTGATTGACTTTAATACTCTTATTAATGACTCCATGAAACTTAGTCATCAGTCACCTCACATACCAGTCTCACGCGGTTGTCAGTGTCCCACTTTAACAACCTTGACTAGGGACAAATATAATCTATGTCATTTATCACTTATAGGGTTTCATGATCAAGTCCTCAACTTGATGACCTATAAAATTCCATAAATTACTTTGGGACTATTATTTAATTATCCAATAATCAAATAATACATGAAACAATTTCATCATGACATAACCAAAGTATGTCTATATGAACATCATAATATAACTAAATCCATTACAACTCCCACTAGAATCAAGATCACATCTTAATATATCCAATACCTACCGCAGGAGGGTGAAACTCATGCTTAGGTCATGGGAGAGGCTGCGGCACTCTGCTTGGAACCCTTTCCAACAAACCGCAGGCTGCGGTGCTCTGCTTGGAACCCTTTCCAACAAACCGCACCGCCATATAGACACAAGACATAACCAGGTTCCGACCGGAAATCGTCTTTGTCCGTGTAACCACTCTCAACAAAAACCATTACTTCCTCAGTTTACCAAGTTCCTATCGTTAGTATTCCTCAAATACTTGAGAATATTATTGGTAACTGTCCAGTGACTTTCACATGGATCATATTTGTATCTACTCGTCATGCTTAAAAACACAAGCAATATCTGGACGAGTGTAGGTCATGGCATTTATGATAGATTCCACTGCATACGCCTGGGAATCCTACTCAAACGTTCTTGCTCAGCCAATGTCTAGAGACATTGCATCTTGCTAAGATTAATGCCATGAGACATTGGTATGAGGCCCTTCTTGGAATCATGCATACTGAACCTGTCCAAGACCTTATCACCATAAGCATCTTGACACGATCCAATTAGCCTACCCAATCTATCTCTATAGATTCTTATTCCAAGAATTCACGCGACTTCTCTCATGCCTTTCATTGAAAAACAACATCCGAGCCAAGTCTCTAAAGACTAAAGCAACAGAATATCATTTCCGAGAAGAAGTATGTCATCTACATACATAACGAGAAATGCAACTACACTCCCACTAGTCTTCTTGTAAACACACGGTTCCTCTTCGTTCCTGATGAAGTCAAACCTTTTGACAGCTTTATCAAAACAAAGATTTCAACTCCGTGACGCTTGCTTCAATCCATAAATGGATCGATGAAGCTTGCATTCTTTCCCAGCATTATTAGGATCTGTGAAACCTCAAGTTGTGTCACGTACACATCCTCTTCCAGAATTCCATAAAGGAAAACTGTTTTTCACATCCATCTGCCAAATCTCATCACCATGATAAATGGCAGTTGCTAGGATAATCCGAATGAATTTAAGCATAGCGACTGGTGAATAGGTCTCTTCATAGTCATACCATGAATTTGCTTGAAACCTTTAGCCACCATTTTAGCTTTGTATATCTGGATATACCCATCCACGTCAATATTCTTCTTGAAGATCCATTTACACTCAATGGCTTTTGCACCATCAGGTAAATCTACCAAGTACCATACCTGGTTTTCTGACATGGATCCCATTTCGGATCTAGCGGCTCCAAGCCACTTTTCGGAGTCCGGGCCCAACACTGCTTCTTCAAAATTCGCAGGCTCGTCATTGTCAATGATCAACAAGTCATGAAAATAGGTCACAAGAAATCCATATCTCTCGTGATCGTTACGAATCCTTTCGGATCTGCGAACTTCAGGCACCACAGGTGTAGGTTCTACAACTCTTTGCAGATCCAGCTACTGCTCTTCCTTAACAGGTCGAGTAGTCTCCTGTGATTCTCGAACATCTTCGAGTTGTACTTCACTCCCTCTGTTCTTCTTGGAAATACAGTCTCTCTCAAGAAAACATAGTTCTTAGCAACAAACACTTTGTTCTCAGAATAGTTGTAGAAGTAGTAAGCCTTGGTTTCCTTAGGATAACCAATCGAAGTAGCACTTATCGGATTTGGGTGTGAGCTTGTTAAATGTTTTACATAAGCCTCACGACCTCAAATTTTCCAGGAAAGACAAATTGGAACATTTTCAGTCCACATCTCATGTGGTGTCTTTGCAATTGATTTTGATGGAACCCTATTTAGTGTAAACGCAGACATTTCTAGAGTGTATCCCTAAAAGATATAATGGAAGATCTTTGTGACTCATCATTGATCGAACCATATCCAATAAGGTCCGATTACTCCTCTCGGAAACTCCATTCCATCGGGTCGTTCCAGGAGGAGTGAGCTGTGAAACAATTCCACACTCTCTCAGATGATCACTTAACTCTTGACTTAAGTATTCTTCTCCGCGATTTGATCAAAAAAGTATTCTCCTCCGCGATCTGATCGAAAAGCTCTAATACTTTTGCCAATTTGATTATGTACTTCATTCTGGAACTCCTTGAACTTTTCAAAGGATTCCAACTTGTGACTTATTAGATAAACATAGCCATGCCTACTGTAGTCATCAATAAAGTACTGATAATTTCCTCTAGCACTGGTGCCCATCGGGCCGCACACATCTGTATGTATAAGGCCCAATAATTCGTTGGCCTTTTCATTTAGTTTGATAAAATGGGCCTTAGTCATTTTGTCCAACAGCAGGATTCTCATTTCTCACATGATTCACAATCAAGTGAGTCCAGAAGCCCATCACTATGGAGCTTCAGAATCCGATGTGGCCCAAAATGACAATGCTAGAGAACTGTTTTGTGTTTATGTTATAGACAGGCATAGATTGGTTTAAGACATAAAACCCATTCTCTAATGGGGTGCTACCATAGAACATATCATTAAGATCAAAAGAGCAACACTTGTCTTTTATCAAAATAAAATCATTCAAAATCATACAAGAAAATGAAATGACATTTCTGCTCATAGCAGGTACATAATAGCAATTATTTAGTTTCTAAAACCAAGCCTGAAGGCGACTACAAATGGAAACTTTCTATAGCTAATGCAGCAACTCTTGCTTCATTCCTGTTGAGCATCTCCACTTGTCCCTTCTTCAACGTTCTATTGTTGCTTAGGCCCTGCATATTTCAACAAATATGAGCACCATAACCGGTATCTAATACCCATAAGATAGAACTTGAAATAACATAAATACCTGAAGAAGGAGTCTCATACATCTCCATTATCTCCATAGAATCTGCCATGTATTTCTTGCATTTTCTCCTCCAATGCCTTGGCTCCTCACAATAGCTGCATGTATCATCATCAGATGGGCCAGACTTGGGTTTAGTGGGAGACTCGGGCTTATCCTGATTCACAATCTGGACGGCCTTGCTCTCACCCTTGTCTTTACCAGGTTTCTCAAACCTTTTTCCCTTCTTGATGTTAAGCTCAGCTATCTTGAGCATATCATGCAGCTCAGTCAACGTCTTCGTCAAGCCATTCTTGATGTAGTGCTTGATGAACTTATCATAGCTCGACGGCAGTGAGTGCAGAATGATGTCAGTAGCCAACTCTTGGCTAATGGGACAATCCAGTCTCCTCTGGTTATCAATATAACCCATCATCTTTATGACATGAAGACTCACTGGAGCATCCTTTGGTAGCTTGTACTCAACTAGAGATTTAACCGTCTGGTATCTCTCAGTTCAAGCCTGCTCCTGAAACATCACTTTCAGGCTAGTGATCATCTCGATGGGCAACGCCACGTTCTCACATTGCTTTTGCAAGTCAGAGTTCATGGTACTCAACATCAGACAGCGCACATCGACCATATCATTGTAATGCTTATTCCAAGCATCATATACTGCATGTGAGGCATTGGACCTTAGCTTCTCGGGGAGAACTTTCTCAAGGACATAGTCCTTTCTCTCCTGCTTGAGAACGATTCTCAAGTTCCGATACCAATCCAGGAAGTTGGATCCATTTAACTTGTCTTTCTCAAGGACGGATCGCAACGAGAAAGAGTTCTGATGAGGGGTTTTAGACATAACTAGTAATAAGAAAAGAAAAGGTTTAGTTATGATGTTCAAGAAATGAGAAATCTTAACTATTAAGAAGACTCGCATTATATTCAAAACAATGTTTCTTCAAATGATTATAATGATCCAAGACCCATACTTCACCAAAACTTGAGTGAGCCACTGGCTGTCACCCAAATCTTAGTTATCTAGGTAAGCAACACTTTGCTAATCATATCCAATATGACTCTTGGTTGTGGATAAGACATCTTATGTTTTATCCACCTAATGTCTATGGGCCCAGAACTTCTGATAGCCCACTCAAGTAAACCAATCTCTTCAGTCATGTAATAGCTGATGCCATGCACTGCAAGCCCATCAACACAATTACCTACTGCCTTACTCATGTAACTGTAGATACCTTGCACTGCAAGCCTATCACGCAATGAAACGAGTCTTGACAGCTGACAAGATCGGGAAGACATCTAGAACACTTGATATTTAGTTGAGGAACGGAACTTTTAATCCTAACACATATCATATATGCATTCAGGAAGGTTTAGAATCTTATTTAAAACGACTAATTTCAATTAAGTTTTTAAAATTCTAAGAAGTGGGGTGAAATTTGGTTCGGTTATGAGATCTTAGGTTCACTAACCCAAAATCCGAGTGGTGTGTCGATCGACACTACATAAGTGTCGATCAACACTCACCCTACTGTACCTGATTTCGACAACCGATCAATCCAATTGAACCGATTTCGATAACCGACCAAACTAATTTCGATTTGCGATAACCGGTCAATCCAATTGAACCGAATCGATAACCGGTCGGTGTCGATCGATACAACATTTGTGTCGATCGACGCCAACCAATCGAATTAACCGTAATAAACCGGTTTCAATCGATTTCTAACCAAGCGCGATAACCGATTCAATCCAATTGAACCGGTTAACCACTCACAAGGCCATGTCGATCGACACAACCATTGTGTCGATCGACACGATCGGATCTGAAACTCAGCGATAACCGATTTAATCCAATTGAACCGATTAACCTTTCGCAAGGCCATGTCGATCGACACAACCATTGTGTCGATCGACACGATCGTCTCGGGAAAACTTTTAATAAAACGATTTTCAGTGAAAATTTTGATCTAGCAAGCATCCTAAACATCACATGTTTCAATCTGAATTCTCTAATTCAATTATATGCTTTTAGATTCATTAGTTAAACCCTAAGGCTCTGATACCACTGAAGGAATTTGCACAGGTTTTACAGGTTTAATCTCTATTAAACAACCTAGTGAGAATTCAATTAGCCTAGGATCTAGGGTTTGTAAACAATGAATCTAGAACAGATCTCGAATATACCTGGAGATTAGTAGCGGAAGAAGATCAGGGATTCGAGATCAATTAGCGCCTCAAGTGCTGCGCCTCTACTGATAGTCCACACGCACACAAACTGGAACCCGCAGGGTTGCTAGTACCTGGAATCGGATCTCTCAGGGAATCCTACGTTTTCAGAGGTGGCTATCAACTAAGTCTGCTCTCAATTTCGTGCCTCATATCATATATATATAGGCATGTGAGAAAACCTAATTGTCCAGCAATTAAACCGGTTCAAATTAAGTCATTAAACCAAAATCCCTATCTCGGTTTTTAGCCCGTGTCGATCGACACACTAATGTAGTGTCGATCGACACCTTCTCTAAAACATGATTCTTATGTGTATCAAATACACATCATTTGATCATTACATTAATGATCATTCCCATATAAAGTAAATCCAGTTTGCTTAGGTGTGTGACCCTGTAGGATCATATAATACTAGTAAAGAGTTCATAACTCATAGATCATCAGCGGCTTCTAGCAAAACGTCATGACCACCTAGTATCATATGAATGTCTGATCTCGACAGTACAACTATCACTAGAGTGAATACAAGTGTGATTTCAGGACATTCCCAACACAAAACATATAAATGAGAAATTTCAAGAAATGCTACTTAATTTTGACATGCCATTTTTCAAAAATGCCACTTTTCAAAATGTCACGATCACATCTTCTTTTAAATCATTTATTTTTTGATTAACTATATTATATTCAGGTTTAGTTTTTTGGGTTTAATGTTTGTTAGGGATCAAAACATTTTTTAAAATTGAGAATTTTGAGATATAAAGTTTTAAACGGATTTATAAGTGGCATGCGGGTAAAAAAATAATTAAAGAGTCGCATATTTATAAAGTGGCATTTTTGTAATTTTCACTAAATGAATCCATGATTGTTAAATCTTATCAGGTCTTTTAATTCTCATAGAGATTCATAGTCACACACTATGAACATGCTTGATAATTCTTAATACCGTTATAGGTCGAGGTTTTTCATTTTCTTTGTTTTATGAATAATATTATAGATGTAAGTTTTTTTTTTGTCTTTAGCTTGGTTATTCATATCTTAAAATTTTAGATTAAGATTTCCATATATTTTCTTTAATTTTTTTTGTTTTTCAATTTATATAACCTCTTTTGTTTTATCATTCTTTTCTTTTCTTTTTCTTAAATGAAATTTAAATTCTCTCCACTTTTGGTTTTATATTGTTTATATTCTCTTTATTTTCATTACCGTTTATATTCTCTCTAATATATCTATATATATATATATATATATATATATTTATTTATTTATTATTTGTCTATGCATATCTTAAACTTTTAAATTTATATAATATTTTTTATGTCATCATTTGATTTTTTTGTTGGTCTTAATTGAAATTTATATTCTCTCTATTTTTTCGGTTTATATTCTCTCAATTTCCTATGTTATTTTTTTTTTATAATTAGTTTGGATTACTACATTTTTTCTTTTTCTTTAATTAGTTTAAACTGCTAAAAAAAATTCACTTTTATTAGGTTTTAACTATTAGGAATTCTCCTTTTTTATATTAATTTGGTCTATTAGAAGTTTTCCATTTTTACTTTTCAATTTGTTTTAATTAAATTTAAGTTTTAATATATGTCATCATCCGATCTATCTTAAACAAATGCCGTAATCTCGTGAGTTACAATTTCGCTTACGTGTCGAGCTCTATTCGACCGACTTCTCTTTTATATAATAATTAGGATAAGGTTTGCGTTAATACGCGGGTTAACACATTAAATTTTTTAATAAATATTTAAATTTTATTTAAAAACCCGCTAAATTTGATAGAACATAAACTATAAATCCGTAGAGTTCATTTATATCTTAATTCTTATGTCATAATTGATATAATGTGAATTCATAATCATATATAAATGATTAATCCTACTATTCGATATAACTAATCCTAATAATTGATATAACGTTAATTAAATGGTTAACTATAATGTTAGGTTGCTCATAATTATAGTGAATATTTTTTTAACTATATAATAAATCGTAAAACAAATAAAATATTTTATAATTAAATAAGAAATTAGTAAATTTTATGTTGGTAACCTCATATAAAACATATAAATAATATTATCAAACATCACATATATACACCTCATATAAAACATATAAATTTTATGTTGGTAACTCTAAATCCCATATATTATTATTTTTGTTAGTTTAGACTTTTAGAAATTTTCCATTTAATTATTTGAGTAGTTATTTGGAAACTTTTTTTGTTAGTTTTTTATTTTTAATTTTACTTAACTAAATTTAAGTTTTAACATATGTCATTATCTCATTAATATTAAACATATGTCACGATTTCTTGAATTACAATTTTGCTTACGTGTCACGCTCTCGTCGACCGGCTTCTCTTTTATATAATAAGATAACATATTTACTAAACATGATGAACTTTCTGAAAAATAGGTAGATACTTTTTTTATTTCAAGTTTATATAAATTTAGGTTCCATATACACTACACTTACACCAAATCTGTGATGATTATCACCAATTTGTTTTCAAAAACAAAGAAAATTTTACCACTACGTTCTTAATCACGACCAATGATTCCAATGGATTCCACTTGAAAATATTTTCACTATTTCTTAAGCTAGCATTAATTTATATTTTTGATATACACTTTTCATTAAATTAAGAGAACAGTGATAAAAGTGTAAACAAAATACCTAAAATGTATATAATATTTACATTTTTCCATATTTCTAATAACACCATATCTTTTCATTTTCTTGCCAAACTAAATCTACATCTTGTAGTGTGCCCATATTTTTGAAAACTTGTGGCATGCACTTCTTTCTACATTTACATTATCAACTATTAGTATAGAAAATTTTCATTATTGCATGCATGGAAAAAAAGTAAAAGTTTGGAAGAAAAATTATATTTTTTGCACACATTCAAAAAAAAAATGTGTGATATTATATTTACACGTGTCACAATCTAAATTAATAATGACATGTGTCGTAATCTTGTGAGTTACAATTTTGCTTATGTGTTGCATTCTACGAATTTATTTTATATAACTAATAAGATTTCTAATATGATGTAAGCCATAAAACCTGACAAAAATATATTAAAGAAAAGATACTTTGAACCTAATCCATTCTATATAACTTAAAGATGACTAACAAGAAAAAACAATAACCCTAACTGATGCATGATGTTATTATCCACTTAACTATTTGTGCCTTCGTCAGCTTTTATGGACATTTCCCAATTTGGGTAAACTAATGACTTTACTATTTAAGCAAAGACAAAACAAGCTCTAAGTTCTAAGCACAAATTTAGAAAATAAATTAGTTAAGTGACTTAAAAGAAAAATGGATTGTAAGGAGGAAACACTTCGTAGAGGTCCATGGCTCGAAGAAGAGGACGAACGGCTTGTGAAGTTCGTTACCCTTTTGGGACATCGTCGATGGGATTCTTTAGCAGGAGTCTCCGGTACACTTTGAAACCTCTCTTGTGTCACTTTCCAAAAATAGAAATTTGCATATGTCTAAGCATATGCTTGTTTGTTGTATTCATTCATACTTAGGCTTGAAAAGGAGTGGTAAGAGTTGCAGGACCGATGAGCGAAGACGAAGAAATGATCATCTTTCAGCTCCATGGTCTTTGGGGTAACAAGTGAGAAACAACAACAAAAATGCTAAAGCTTGAATCTTCTTTACTTAGATGGTTTTTTTTTTTTTTTTTTGGTTTTGAACTAAATCTTGCATATCAATAGGTGGTCAAAGATTGCAAGAAGATTACCCGGTAGGACAGATAACGAGATTAAGAACTATTGGAGGACTAACTTTAGAAAGAAAGGGGAAGCTCAAAACTATGGTAGATACAATAATGATGTGTTTACGGCAGATAAGGTCATTGATTTGAAAGGAAATACAGGAGAAGAATTGTTGCGCAAGTATAAGGAAACAGAGACCATGACTCAAGAACATGGGTTAGACGAAATTGTGAACCAGAGAAGTATTGAAACTGATAAAGAAACCAATGGTGGTATTTGCGAAAAAGAGAGCTTCGGTGTAATGAATTCACCATACGAAAACCGGATTTCGGATTGGATATCAGAAATTTCTACTGATCAAAGTGAAGCGAAACATTTTGATGACAATAGCAGTTGTAACAATGAGAATAACAACGAGAACAACCTTAATATTGGTTCTTGGTGGTTTCAAGAGACTAGGGACTTTGAAGAATTTTCATGTTCACTATGGTCACAATATTGAATTTTGTCTCTTGATATTGTCAACAAAACGTTTTTTGACATCTGATATTGATAATTTTCTTTCTTGTTTGATCATGTAATTAAGTTTTTTTTTCTCGCTTTTTTTTTCTCTTTGAATTCGAAAGTGCTATATATAGTGAAAAGGCTTTTCCAATATCTAGGCTTACTAAGTTACTATGCATCAATCAATTTGACTCGGATTTCAAAATGAGATTAGAGTAGTAAGTTAAAGTTCAAGACAATTATACAATCTACTGTACAGAATAAGTTAAGTCAAAGTCGAATATAAGTTTTTTCGTTTTCAGACTTGATTTTTCATTAAAAATTTCAAAAACTTTTGGGTATATACATCATGCTCCAATGGATGAAAAATTATGAGTATTTTGGTTAACATTATTGGTTGATGGGCTCTATCTTAAATCTAAACTTAATTAATTGTTTGGTGTACTTTTGTGCCAAATGATTTGTTAAAAGTAATTAAATATTTGATTTATTCAGGGATGAAAGTATTTAATGTTCAATATAGTAAATTACAATATCCTAAAGTAATATATTAATATCGTATGAAGTGTAGATGCATGTATGAAATGCCCTCTTGTTGTATAATAAAATCATGAAAAGACAGAGGAAGAAGATAACAACATATCTCCATTGGTTATGTAATTGAAGATAGGATATAACTTCTACAACGTCAAGATTACATAGATGTATACAATGTGATACACACGTGGTATTTATGCCAAATAAATAACAAATTTGATGAAACCAAAATTTATAAACCCCATAAAAATCCAAACTTGATTGCACAAATTGTGTAATTGTTCTGGACAATTATTATGTGATTGGTAAAGTCCTGACATCCATGTCTTGTTAAAAATGAAAACTGAATTGAGAACAATTTTTCTTTTCAAGAAAAGAGAAAAAAAATTATAGACCATAGGACAAGAATTGAGTATGGAAACAATCTTTTTGATGTTCCTTAATTAAATTGGTAAATTCATGTTACAACACGAACATTTGGACTGAAGAAGTAAACATGACCAAACATGATATTAAACTGACCATGAAAGTTAAAACAAGAACTGAAAAAGATAACCGGTTAGTTGCACCGGATCCAGACATTTCATCGGTAAATTCATTATACGAATCTAAACCGCTATTACCTTCCGAACCAGTAGTAGTCCACATTCCTAAATTGTTATTCCTGTAAAATCAAACACCCTAAATTAGCTCCACTTCACTTTCTTCGGGGTTAATGAGCGATGATTATGAAGTAGTGGGGTAAAAAGAAATTAGACAAAAAGAAAAAGTTTAAAGTTAAAGGCAAAAGTAGTAGAAAACAAAATAATTCAGACAAAAAAGAGTACATAGACATATATATGGTACGACTGTATATGGTATATTGGTAGAAAAGAAGATTCAAAATGTTCTTTTTTTTTTGGTTAAAAAATACATTTTCCTTTTCATAAAGAAAAATTTGGCAAAGAGTGAATGACTTATGTGATAGAATGTAGAGTACAAACCTCCCGCCAACGCCAAGAACGCCAGAATGAAATGTGATTTGGTCGATGAACGAAGCGGATTTAGGCTCGACGCTGTAAGCTTTCTCGTACCTCATTTCTGCACCTTCTCCAGACGCAATGAAGGACGCTCCATTAACCAAGATGTCTCCCTCCGATCTCCAATTCCACCTTTTCCAATCACCATCCGGAGTTTCTACTCTTTTAGTCACCTACACAATAAATAGAATTATATTATTAACATAACAATTTGTATAGAACATATCCTTATATTTATGCATAGAATATTGAAAACGTATACTTTTTCATGACCTAAAAGGCATAATCTACTACATTCAACTTTATCGGATGACCTCAAAAATAAAGTGATCAACATTGTTGAATCATTTGGGCTTAGTTACCTCTTTGGCAAACGGATTAGTTGGGGCGATATAACGGTTACCCTGACTATTAATAGTCGGGTTACCGCTACCGCCAATCGCATACATTTCCCATTGTGTAAAATCATTATTAACCACGTGGATATATCCGCGACGACACCTTGGCATCCTTTGAACCAATTTTTCTCCAAAGTGATTAAACGCTATAGTTACCTGAAAAGATAACACAAACATTAGTCTCACATTATCATCAAGCAAACTAATATTCATTAGGAAAAGGGATTATATAAATGGACTAGTGTGTGTCTGACCTGCATGCCACTGTCTGGCTCGTAGTGGTCGCTATGACCAAGGAGCATGACTTCATTGTGGTGAGAGAAGAAGTTGTTCGATATTGTAATTCCTGTGGAACCCATCACTGCATCGATCAAGCCATCTTTACATCTTGATAAAGAACAATGGTCGATCCATATGTCCTTTGATCCGAAGATTGAGATACCATCACCGTCCGATTTCGTTCTGAATCCATAATGCGTTGGACTTGACCGCACGTTAGTATTCCCTGGAGGAACAAACAATTTCAGAATAACCAATGCTAATTACATTTCGATTCAAGAAAGTTAATTTTTACCTATCTTCTTTTTCTTACCATGCTTTTATGAGTTAAGCAATAAATGCTGAGAAATCAAAATACGTTTACTCTTTATTTGCGTGTGAAAACACCAATGAATGAGAAGAAAATATGTACACCAAAGGGACCTACTTAATTATTCGGGTCACGTCAATAATTAATTAATTATCTTACGGAAGAAAATCACAAAAAGTAAAAAAAGGAAAAAAAAAGAAGAATATACCCTATTTATACATGATCAAATTAGTGTAGAAAAAGGGAAATGTGAAAAGAGTAAATAAAAATGTCAAAAATAAAAGAGAGAGAGTGGTACTGTATATCGAATATAAGGGCTAAAATGTAGAAAAAAGTAAAAGTAAAAAGGGTAAAAATTACCGGATGGGTAACAATGATGGATATGAATATTGTGAATGATGACATTAGAGATATATTGAAGAGTGATGCAGCCACCACCCACAATATGAACATTAGCTCCTCTTCCATCAAGTGTCTTGTAACTATTGAATATAAGCTCTTGCTTCAATTTTATCATCATGTTGCTTGGGAACACTATCCACAGTGGCTCTACTTGTATCACTCCATATCTGTCACCAATTTTTGAATGGTTCATGTAGTTTAATCTTCTTCTAGACCAATTGTTAGTAAACCGTTTTCACATTGTTAAACCCGATTCCTTTGACATTGAATAAAGATTCCCCAAATTATTTCAATCTTTTGGAGGCCCCAGTACACTTGTTTTTATTATAGTTGTTTATTAGGAGTATCCTCTAAATTTATTAATTTTATTTCTGTTTTTGGATGTCGTATATTATAAAACCGTTCTTGCATGCGAGTCTCCCACCAACTATAGTAATCTAACATGTGAACCGGTGTGGGACATTTCTAAGGGACAATGTTAAAATTAGAACGTAGGGACGCCTTATGCCTATGTTATTATAAACATCGTAAACATTACATTTCAATGTTCTTGAAACGAATTAGTTAATTAATCAATCAACAAGAAAAGTTCTAATGTTTTTCAAGGATTAAGGGTTTTCGTGAGAAGTTTAGCTTAGTTGAGAGTTTTTCCACAACATCGAGGGCTTATTTGGAAAAATCCTTGACTAGAAAAATCAAGTGGTGTTGAAAAAGTCGTACATAATAGATTGGTGTGGGGCATATGAATAAGAAATGACAAAAGAGAGAGAAAAAATAGTTATTGCGGAATAGTTAAACGTAGCTAAGACAGAATCTTAAATCACATATTAGGTAGAGTTTAGTGTTAAACACAATAAATTACATGTAATTTTCTAAGTATCGAAGTGTTGTAAATTAACGACTTAAAAACTAAAATATCTAATGGTGAATGAAGTCAAGAAACGATTATTAAAGATTATATACTTAATGTCTTTGTCTTGAACTAAAACAAAACATTTTTGAATAAGTTCTAGTGCTTAGACTTTGGTTCATCCGATTTTCGAATTAGGTGGTTAGAGAAGTATAGGTTTGTGTGATATCGAATTGGGTTAGTATGTGGCCTTGATTGGTATTGGTGGACTTCAAATCAAGGAAATGTTTCTTTATTTGATATGTCCTCTTTGCCATAGATTTGTGTTTTTAGAAGGTTTTCAAACTCGTTGTTTTGCATTTTCGCTCTAAGTTTGGCTCTGTTTCGGTGGGGTTTTTAGTGTGGGATGGAGAGTTGGAGTACGTGGAATCGGTAGCGCCCAATTACATCTATCCAAATATCAAATAAAATATTTCCATTATTTCAAACATTTAAAAACCAAAAAAAAATCAATAGCAAAATAAAACTAAGCTATAATTACTAACACAACTGTAGCAAATTTAAGCGTTTTGGCCTAAATTTTTACGCATTTTATAATTTTAAAATATTTTATATGGAAAAAGTTTAATATTTCATTAGTTTTATCAAAAATTTTGATTTAAAACTTATAAATTAAAGAAAACAAAATGAAAAAACAAAAATTTTAATTAAAAAAATTATTAAACCTGGTTTGATGCGGTTCCGGTTCAATACCGGTTTCCGGTTTTTTGCCGGTTCAACCTGGTTTGATATCCGGTTTGATCATAGGTGGGTTTTTATGTTGACCCGAACCGGACCAGTGGCCGGTTCCCGGTTTAATCCGGTCCGGTCCGGTTTTCAAAACATTGATAAAATCCGGTTAAGTCGGTTAACGAGAAAAAGGTCTAGATTTAGGTACCTGAGTGTGCCCGGTTTAGGGTCGACGACATCATCGTCGGAAGAATCAGTGACGAAGTAGAACCGACCACCTTTGCCTCCCAAGGCGTACTGTCCGAACCCGATTCCACAATCGGCTAGACCTTGCCGGTTATTAGGCCAGTTTGGGTCGCATTTCCAACAGTCATCGATTGGGTTACCGGTGAAGCACGGTGCTGAACCGGCTTGGTCCGTCGTGTCCATAGCTTGACGTCTTGAAATAGAAGCATTTACTCTACTGTGAAAGCAATTAAACCGGTTAATTACAATCGGTACGGTTTAACCGGAGATTAAGAAGGAAACAAAGAAAACAGGGGGAAAAACAGAGCAAGCTCAGATTCACGAGAATAGCTTGTAAAATGAAAACCCAGATGGAAAATTTCATTGGATAATCTGAAACAAGAGACAATATGTAGATCTAGAACTGATAATGTAGTATCTTTACCTATGAACATCATGAGCAACTAGTTCTGGGTCAGGATGTGGTGTGAGAAGAAGAGTCTTGTTGAGCATGGCGAAACCCAAGTGTGGAACGAACAGAAAAAGAGAGAAGAGTACAATGCAGCTTCTTTGAAGCGTCATTGTTAGCAATAACCGCTGATTTTGGGATTTAGGAAGAAGAAGAAAGAGAACAAGCCATGTCTATAACTCTCTTCTCTTCTTCTTCTCTGTTTTTACTGACCAGTGTTCGTGAGTAGCTTTTTTAGAGTGTGGTTTTTGCTTTAGTAATAATGGCTTTTCTTGGCTTTTGTATTTTTATTTTTTTCTTTGTTCTCTTTTGAAGAAGAGGAGAGAGAGAGGGTTGGTTTCCACTGACAGTCTCGAGGATTGAGAATCTGCTTGTCTCGAGGAAACGGTCTCCAATTTTTTTCTTAAAAGCTCTTTTGTTTAATAAATTGTAGTAGTAATTTACCTATATTCACACGATAAGCTTCAACAGATTTAACAAACGGTAGGTTTCGATATTTGAATCTTTTGTCAGGTTTTCACTTTTTATTATAAAAGTGACGTGACATGATTATCTCTAAATATTTCACACAACCTATATAATATGAATGCTAGTAAGCCTAGTATTAATGGTTCTTGGTTATTGACCAGAAAACAAAAAAGAGTTCGGTTGAACTATATTAGTAATCGATACATGAGAAATATTTTCGACCAAAAAAAAAAAAAAATCAAATATATTGCTACAGATTTTATACAATTATTAATTTTTTTTTTTTACGAACTTTTTGTTTCCGATTTTTTTTTTTTTTGTCGACAATCTATTTTATTTATTGGACATCACACATTACATTGGTCAGCTTACAGTATAACTTTGAGAGTGTAACCTAGCATGTTTGGCTAAAGTATCCACATGAACATTGAGATCACGTGAAATATGCCTAAAACTAAAGTTACAAAGCTTTGCTATGTTGACAATATCATTTAACACAATGTTGTAATGCAAATGCCTGATTTGGGAATCCTCCAAGTTCCATTGGGATCTGTGTAAAAAGCCATAGAGTGCTTGAAGGTCTCCTCAAAAAGTGACATTTCTATAGCCAAGACTATGCAACTCTATAACAGCTACTCTCAAAGCTTCTACTTTGGCTTATGCTAGAGAAATTGTTGGCGCCAAGCTACCTGCTCCATAAAGTCTTTGTCGGAAGGATGTATCATATAAACTCCAACCAATACCAATATTTTGAGATTGCGAGACCCAAGAAGCATCCACTAAACAGTAGGGATTAAGAATCTGACCAGTAAGCTCATCCCTTGTCTTGAGTGTGTTTTGTTCGCATGTTTGCATAGGTGATGTGATAAATCATGGTTTTTACCCAGTTTAAGCCATGATATAAGTCCAATATCTAGAGTCATTGTTGTGTTTTGTGTTGGTTTTAGAGTCTTTACAGGTACTAAGACGATTGGAGCTTAAAATATGTTTACTGGAAGTTTTGGAGCATTGCGGAACGAAGTGGCGAAGATCGAAGTGAAGAGTCGAAATCTGAAGATGGTGTCGATCGACACCACCATGAGTGTCGATCGACACCCATGTCCACAAAGCCCAAAACTTAATCAGAAGAAGTTCGTTCGAAGCCCGAAAGTTCCAGATGTTTACTTTTAGGTTTCCAGTCGGTTTTGTTGTATATATACGTTTTCCAAGCCATTGTTTAGGTTTATGCTTTATTCTATTGAATTCTTAGAGATATCTTTTAATAAAATCATGTTTTCTTCATTCGATATGTATGAGTAATTCTCTTGTTAGGTTTAGGGATTTTCAAAGGTGTTTGATGAGTTGCTAGATCTGATTTAATTATTAGGATAATATCTTTAGAATGTTCTTCATCTTGACTTGTGTTTATTGCTGATTTTAACGTCATGAACTGAAATCTGATCTAGGGTTAATTAATAGAAACGACAGTTTGATTGATTACCTGATCTAGTTTTTGATGAGCAAAATTCCTTTTCGCAAAGAAATTTGGTTTAGGGTTTTGTGAACAATTGAACCTGAAATTAATGCTTGTTTAGATTCATAGGATTCGCAAAGAAATTTGGTTATCTAGGATTTATTCATAGATAACTTCTGCAACGAAAGTTGATTAGTTTTATATTTGTGTTCATGTTCAGGAACTGTGCTTTAATATTCCTATCAATTGATTTATCTGCAATTCTAATTCACTGAAGATTTCCCTGTGCCTAGCGCTTTTCCTTATTGAATTTACAACCGTTTTCATTGCTTGCTTTGATTTACTTGCATTAATATCAGCCTGCCTAGCTTAGTCTGAATTTATTAATCTATTGTGTTTATCTGATTCCCTGAGGATTCGATCCTAAAGTACTATAACTGATCTCTTAATTAAAGAGAGTTTAGCTCTAAGTTAATTTGAGCATATCAAATTTTGGCGCCGTTGCCGGGGACTCAATTACCATTAGATTACTATTATTAGGATTTTGTCTAGGTTTTATTTTTGTTTTTATTTTGTTCTGCTAGTTTTGTCTTTGTCTTTTTGTGTTGGGTTTCAGGTACATGTGAAATCGCAATACCAGGAGCAATCAAGACAAGGAACTAGTTTGTTTGAGTCTCGAGGAATTAGCACGGTTAGAGCGAGAAAACAGAAGAGCAACGATAATGGCTGTTAGACCACAGCTTATACTGATTCCTGGAGAAGATGGAGTTCTGCGCGATCCGGCAGGACAGAGATACAACGAGCGAGGACAGCGGATCAATGACGATGGGACGATGATCGTCGAAGAAGACAAGCGAATCTGGAGGATGGTGTCGCTCGACACCACCAAGCCCCTGTCGAGCGACACGACGAGAACATTGGTGCCGTTCGACACGACGAGAACATTGGTGTTGTTCGACACCAAGGCCAGAATCGCCAAGATTTGCTGAGGAACTAGGAGAATGCTGCGCGAGGAAGAACACTAGCTGATTACAATCGTCCCGATCTGTTTTACGCGAATCGAGCTGCAATTCGCCCTCCTGCTTTCCAGAGGAATGATTTCGAGTTGAAGCCTGCTTACTTCAGCCTGGTTGCTCAGAACCCTTACCATGGTCTTCCTAACAAGCATCCTATGGACCACATCGAGAACTTCGATGATTTAGCTTCAAGCATCAAGGCGAATGGAGTGTCCAGCGACTACTTACTTTGCAAGTTTTTCCCATTCTCTTAGTGGAGTGCTTCCTATTGGCTGAAGCAGCTAGAACCGGGATCGCTGACTACTTGGGAGGACACCAAGAACGCGTTCCTGAATAACTTCTTCGATGATGCGAGGTCAGAAGAGCTAAGGACGAAGATTACTTCATTCATGCAGGGTTCTACAGAAGCTTTTAAGGCTGCATGGACGCGACTTAAGTCCTATCAGAGAGACTGTCCACACCATGGCTTCACAGATGTTCAGTTGCTAGGTATCTTCTACAGAGGAGTAGACTGGCGATATCAGATGGCTTTGGATGCTGCGAGTAGTGGTAACTTCAATACCAACTACCCAGAGGATGCGGTTACTCTCATCGAGAACTTGGCTTCTAGCAACAGCACGAAGAACGCTGATTTTGAGAGGAAGCAGATGAGCAAGAACAAGGATGGTGGGAAGCATTTGGCTGAGATGAACGCTAAGCTGGATTCTATGCGTAGTATCCTTGGGGGAAAGAAGTTAGTACAGTTTGCTCAGGAAGTTGAAACTGCAGAGGATGTGAACTACATCAATGGTTCAGGATTTCAGAAATACAGAAATGAACAAGGCTATCAGAAGCCCTTCCAGAGCAACAATTACAACAGGAACTACGGTTCTTCTTCTTATCAGAAACCTCCTGAGCAGGACAATGAGGTGAAGAATATGCTAGAACAACTCCTAGAGGGCCAACAGAAGATGACTGTGAGCTTCAATGGGAATATAGATACTATGTATCAGGACCTTGATGGAAAGATATCAGCGCTAAGTACTCATGTCAAGAAGCTGGCATTCAAGTGGCTCAAACCGCCAGTTCTATTAAGAGGCAAGAGGGTTATCTGCCTGCGAAGACTGATGCTAACCCAAGGAGTACTTGCAATGTGGTTCAGACTACTCAGGAGGACTATTTTGATGAGTTTGAGGCGATTTTTGGGTCTGCAGAGCTAGTGTCGATCGACACTACAACTGAGCATCGATCGACACTTGAAAAAAATCACGATTTGGGAATCCAGAAGCTAGTGTCGATCGACACTAAGGAGAGTGTCGATCGACACCCCGTCCAGACCGAGCATAATTTTGCGGCAATCGCGATTGCTTTAGAGGAGAACGTCTACAAGCCTCTAGTCCCTTTTCCCAGAGCTAGAAGGTCTAAGCAGGAGGTTGAGGAGGAGATTTGTAAGCGGATTATTGATAAGGTCATGGTTGAGATGCCTTTAATCGATGCAGTAAAGCTATCACCAGCTTTGAAATGATACGTCAAGCGGCTTGCAGCGAATGGTATTAGTCCTGAGGAGGGAGCACTGCTGACCAGAGACATCAGAGCCATACTCTTGAACACGACTCCTGTGACTAAGAAGAAGAAGAAGGACATAGTGGTTTCAGAGGAAGTAAGTGCTATGATCCAGAGCAGGGTTCCAATCAAGCTTCTGGATCCAGGAAACTTTGTGCTTAATTGCTCAATTTCCACAGGGCAGATTCCTCATTCTCTTTGTGATTTGGGGTCTGGTATTAACTTGATGTCATTATCTGTTGTTATTGATCTTGGGATGACCGATTTCAGGGCAACTAGGATGTCTCTTCTGCTAGCTGCTAGATCCAGGAGATTCCCAAAAGGAATTTTGGAGTATGTTCCAATCAGGATTCAAGATTGCATTATCCTTGCTGATTTTGTGGTCTTGGAGTATGATGATGAGCCTGAAGACCCTCTGATTTTAAGTAGATCGTTCTTAGCTATTGCTAGTGCTCAGATTGATGTCAGGAAGGGGAAGTTCAAACTTGATCTAGGTGATGTGATCATGGACTTTGACATGGAGAACATTAGGAGAAAATCAACCATTGATGGTCAAACTTTCTCTGTGGAAATTCTAGAGAATGAAGATTCAATCCAGGAGTTAAAATCTTGTCCTTCATCAACTCCCCGCCCACGATCCTCTCAAAGAAGAAAGGTACGAGCTTCCTGAACTTATTTCTCAATCTCCTGATTTAAATAATAATTTAACACTTCACAAGGCTGCTACATGTTCATGCAAGCAACGAGTTCCTCGAAAGCTTGGTTTTTCTTTACATGATTTTGCGGGAATTCCAAAGGAGCGTTCAAGGACTTCAAAACCGTTCGCAACAATGCGAATTCTCATTCCTCCAGAGCTGAAAGATAAAGGAAACACAGTCGTTCAGACAATGGTGCAGAAGACGCAGAAACTCTTTCCCGGAACCATTCCATGGAAGAGCGCTGATCCACCAGATGTCTAAATTCCTTAATACAGTCAAGCTAACGGACTAAAAACAAGCACTGAGTGGGAGGCAACCCACTATTTAAGTGTTTCAAATTTCTTCTTCAAAAAAAAAAAAAAAAAAAAATTTGCGGATTAACAGTGGATCGACCTTTTGGTCGATTGGACCAAATTCATGGGTGTCAATTGATACCCTTATCCAGTGTCGATCAACACCACCCCATCAGGTACCAAAGTTCTTCGTTTTTCAATTTATTTCGTTTTCTATCTATTTTATTCACCTTCTTCAAGCTTAATAACACTGGGGACAGTGTCGTTTAAGTCTGGGGGAGGTAGTTGCTAACTTTTGTGTTTTATTTTGAATTTTTGAGTCAGTTTTTCAAAATTTTCGGGTCAAAACTCCTTTTCCCACTTACTTTGAACAGCACTCAAGGACCATTTCCAATGCAAGTTGGTTGGTTTTACAAGGTGGGTAACTGGAAGTGGATCGGTTTAACGGAGCGAGTTCAGATTTCTGGAGAACGCCAGAAAGACGTTGCAGACCCCGCTCTTAATGAACTCTAATTTCTTGTCTTGGGCGTTGGAAATCGCAAGACTTGATTCAGCTTCCAAACACTTGAAAGCGAGGACGGATCACTCTTGAAACTTCTTCCCGAATGACGAATACAACTGTCCTAGATCAAAAATGAAAAAGCCTCATGACCCTGTCTCCACAAGAACACTAGTAGTGAGCTCTGATCTAGTGATCATAGAGATGCCAAGGATCGAATAAAAAAAATCTACAGAAAAGTGCAAGTCCAAAATCAGAAAAATCTTGAAGAAAAAGTTCAAAAATGGGCAGTGCATCTCTATGATATCCTTAATTGTATACAGTTTCAGAAGGAAAAGAGAGGGTGAAACGCAGGAAAGTGTTAAAGGAAGCGAAAGAATCTAGAAGGTCCAGCGATCGATATTCCCTCGATGAAACCGCACCTAATTTACTAAAGGGGTTTGCGACTGAAAGTTTAAGTTTCTCTAAGGGGTTTGGATTCAATCTGGAGGACTGCTATACTTCTAGGGAAACATCGAAGTATCACCGGATTAGCTTTGCAAAGGTATGTGGTTCCTAAATGAGTGACAACACTGTTTTGCTTAGGGACAAGCAAAAAGCTAAGTCTGGGGGAGTTGATATATCATGGGTTTTACCCAATTTAAGCCATGATATAAGTCTAATATCTAGAGTATTTGTTGTGTTTTGTGTTGGTTTTAGAGTCTTTACAGGTACTAAGACGATTGGAGCTTAAAATATGTTTACTAGAAGTTTTAGAGCATTGCGGAATGAAGTGGTGAAGATCGAAGTGAAGAGTCGAAATCTGAAGATGGTGTCGATCGACACCACCATGAGTGTCGATCGACACCCATGTCCACCAAGCCCAAAACTTAATCAGAAGAAGTCCGTTCGAAGCCCGAAAGTTCCAGATGTTTACTTTTAGGTTTCCAGTCGGTTTTGTACCTGTATATATACGTTTTCCAAGCCATTGTTTAGGTTTATGCTTTATTCTATTGAATTCTTAGAGATATTTTTTAATAAAATCATGTTTTCTTCATTCGATATGTCTGAGTAATTCTCTTGTTAGGTTTAGGGATTTTCAAAGGTGTTTGATGAGTTGCTAGATCTGATTTAATTATTAGGATAATATCTTTAGAATGTTCTTCATCTTGTGTGTTTGTTGCTGATTTTAGCGTCATGAACTGAAATCTTATCTAGGGTTAATTAATAGAAATGACAGTTTGATTGATTATCTGATCTAGTTTTTGATGAGCAAAATTCATTTTCGCAAAGAAATTTGGTTTCGGGTTTTGTGAACAATTGAACCTAAAATTAATGCTTGTTTAGATTCATAGGATTCGCAAAGAAATTTAGTTTTCTAGGATTTATTCATAGATAACTTCTGCAACGAAAGTTGATTAGTTTTATATTTGTGTTCATGTTCAGGAACTTTGCTTTAATATTCCTATCAATTGATTTATCTGCAATTCTGATTCACTGGAGATTTCCATGTGCCTAGCGCTTTTCCTTATTGAATTTACAACCGTTTTAATTGCTTGCTTTGATTTACTTGCATTAATATCAGCCTGCCTAGCTTAGTCTGAATTTATTAATCTATTGTGTTTATCTGATTCCCTGAGGATTCGATCCTAAAGTACTATAACTGATCTCTTAATTTGAGAGAGTTTTGCTCTAGGTTAATTTGAGCATAGTGCTTGTTGATAATTCTGTTGCTGGGTCATAGCTTCTTTCCAACACTGGTAGTCAGATAACGCCTTGCATGTAATATTTGGAATCGGCCACCTCCTATTATGAAATATAAGATCATTTCTCTGCTTCCATAATCTCCAACCCACAAAATGAAACAACATCAATTGATCAGATGATTTACTAATAGCATTAGTAAATTCTCCATAATTCATTTGAAAAGATTTTGAGAATGTATCTTGAAAAGAAGTAATAGGACGACGACGATTGATCATTACTCAACCGAGCAGTTTAGTAGGATAAATATTCTAAAAGATACAATATTACAAGGGATTAACTAGTCTGTCTTTCTTTAAGTTGTAGTGGATGGAATAAATTGTGTTGTTGGAACTCTTCTGAACAACTCAAACCATAGATATAGATAACTCCGGTCGTTCTAATGGTCTTCTTTTTCAAAGTGGTATTTGGTTAAATCCTAATTGAAATTGGATGAAATTACAGTGAAAACTCTATAAATTAATAATGTTAGGACCACGATATTTTATTAATTTGTAGAGTTATTAATTTACCGAAAATAGAAACTTTCCATAATCTTTTAAAAATAATTTTTATTTAAATTTTTTTAATTTATATTATTCTAATATTTTTATGAAATTAGTTTATTCTCTTTGTTTGTTTATACTATATCAAATAATGATAGAATTATAAACAAATTTAAGTTCTATAAAAAAAAAAACAACACTAAAATGATATAAAAAATATATGTTAGTCATGTTTATATAGTATATATTAATTTATGATATTATTGGGACCCATATATTTACATAGGATTTCTAAAAAAATTATTATCTTATTATCTTATCGAATTGTGTTATATTTTACACCGCCCGAGTCGGGACCGGCCAAATTTATTAATTTAGAAAGTTTATTAATTTATCGAGTATTAATTTATAGAGTTTCTACTTTAAGTTATAGCGGCCGCGCTAAGCTCACGCTGGTGTAAGTGTGAGTAATTTAAGAGCTACGAGTACCTGACCTAAGTAAAAGTGGTAGGTGAAGGTTTTTTTGGGGTTGTATGTGACTTCTATTATAAATTCTCATGTCTAGAGTAATCTTGGGGAAATTCATATCATTCATAATAGGTAATTATGGCTGAAATTGCAATTCCAAAAACTCGACTCTTATTATACGAATTTTTAAAAACGAAATATTGTTAACCACTAGATTACCATAATTTTTTCTTTGAATATTCATTATGTAAAACCAATTGTATGCATGAAGTTGCATGGGTACTGGCATATGAGCTTCCAAAAGAAAACACGTTATACATTTTTAGTCTTAATTTAGAATCGAAGTTCGACAAACCCAAAATCAACTGATTGATTGGAGATACTTAGAACGAAAAGAAAAACTTGATATGCTCAAATTTGCTTTGAACTATTCTCTCAAATTAAAGATCAATGTAGTATTTAAAGTATCGAAATCCACAAGGAATCAGTTAACACAATTGTTGGGGTCGGTATTCACCCCCTCAGCATTAACGTCTAAAGACAAGCCGATAGAAGAGATGGCCTTCCGGACTCTCGGCAAAGGAGGCCTAACGGAACCTAAATCTTCCTGCGGGAGCGGAGCATGTGGCAGCCGAATAAATCTATGCGAAGCAGGAACGGACCGGGACCAGGGTGGGCGACTGC
>OY755216.1:12387198-12521488 GCA_963576765.1 Draba incana
ACCATGTGCGACCACGGCTTCGCCCTCGTGCGACCACGGCTTCGCCCCTGTGCGACCACGGGCTCGCCTCAGTCGTTGATCTTATCCTCAGTTCGATGCAGTCTCCGGCCCATTGACATGAGGGAAGCCTGAAGCCCGGTCCAGACACGGAGTCCATGTTGATGCAACCGACTCCGCAGAGGATTATGAATGTTTAGCCGACTTAGAAAACTATTAAAATACATCCTTGTAAAAACCCTAAAGGGGTATCCGCAATTTCATACACAAGCTCTGTACTCAACTTTTACATAGCAATACACATAACTCTTTCTCAATCTCTTGTGATCCTAGTTACCCGAGAATTCTCTATCTCCTCAAAACCCTCTGACAGATTCATTCTGAAACAAAAAAAAAAACCCTTCTTCTTTTTCTCTTAGAAAAATTCCTTTTTCTTCTTTAGAGATTCGCGAATCACTGTTCACGCGATTACTGTTCACGCGATTACTGTTCACGTGATTACTGTTCATCCGATTACTGTTCATGAATCACTGTTCACGATTTGGATTTGCTTGCAATTTGGGGATTCATTCCACAACATTCTATTGAGAAGAATTCTAAGCCCTAATCTCTTTCCATTACATCATGAATTCTCTTTATACCTTTGTTGTGTTTGATTCATTCATGCTTGAGTAGTCCATTAGCTAGATTATGGGATTTCAATGGTGATTTAGGATTGATTAGTGACTAAGCCAAATAGGATAGATTATCATATGTCTTCATCAATTGGGAATTGTAATGCTTAGGCTAGCATGGCCGCCTAGTCTATGATTTCAAGTTTAACTTATTCACGACAGTGCTCTAGGTTGCTAGATAAACCATTGGTGAGCAATTGGTGTGCAACCAACGCCAGTTGATTGTTGCCATCAATTGTGAACAAATTGAACCTTTTCGATAATGCTTGTCAACATCTCTGAATTCAAACGACAGTTTAGGCATTTAGGTTGTTAGATAAAGATATTGATGCATCACGACAGTGGGGCAATATTACAATTATGTTTGAGTTCTAGACCGCGCTTAAATTAAATCCTGAATAGTTGCTCAGTCCTTAGTTCGAAATCACCGGCGAATGACCTTGATCTAGTGCTTGTTTTAATTGAATTTCATATTGTTTAATTTGATGTTTCGTTCATTGTTTCTTTACAATCAAAAACCCATATTTTATCTTAGCTTTAAATTAAAATCTATATTTTCATAGTGTAACCTTGGTCTCTGTGGATTCGATATCCTTTATACTACTGCGATTGTCTGTGCACTTGCGGATTTATTTTGGGATTAAAACTTATCACATCAGCGTGCTCGCAGGCGAGCGACTGCGTGCTCGCAGGCGGGCGACTGCGTGCTCGCAGGTGAGCGACTGCTTGCTCGGCACCATGTGCGACCACGGCTTTGCCCTCGTGCGACCACAGCTTCGCCCCTGTGCGACCACGGGCTCGCCTCAGTCGTTGATCTTATCCTCAGTTCGATGCAGTCTCCGGCCCATTGACAGGAGGGAAGCCTGAAGCCCGGTCCAGGCACGAAGCCCATGTTGATGCAACCGACTCCGCAGAGGATTAGGATTGTTTAGCCGACTTAGAAAACTATATATACGTCCTTGTAAAAACCCTAAAGGGGTATCCGCAATTTCATACACAAGCTATGTACTCAACTTTTACATAGCAATACACACAACTCTTTCTCAATCTCTTGTGATCCTAGTTACCCGAGAATTCTCTATCTCTTCAAAACCCTTACAAATCTAATTGTGTTGGTTTCGACCCCCACAACAATAGATCTAAACGTTCGAATTAAGCTAAATACTAAATATGAATGTAAAACCAGTAATCAAAAGCAAGCATTTTGAGAAATCAATAAAGAGAAACGCTATGCACAAGAAAATTGCAGGTGAATCAGAATTGCAGATATAAATAAACGATAGGAATTATGATGCACAGTTCATGAACTTGAAACACGAATATAAAATCAATCAGATGTCGCTGCAGAGATTATCTATGTCTAAATCATAGAAAGCCAACTGTCGTTGCAAATTCTGTAAATCTAAACAAACATTAATATCAGGTTCAATTGTTGACAAAACCCTAAACCAAATGTCTTTGCAAAAATGTATTTTGCTCATCAAAGACTATTTCAAGCAATTAATAAAACTGTCGTTTCTATCATTTAACCTAAGATCAGATTCTAGGTCGCGAATATAAAATCAGCAATAAACACAAGTCAAGATGAAGATTTTATAATGATATTATCCTAACAGTTGAATTAAATCTAGCAATTCATCAAACACCTTTGAAAATCCCTAAACCTAACAAGGTAACTACTCAGACATAATTAAAGAAGCAAACATTCTATTAATTATGTATATCCCTTAAAAGTTGATAAAATAAAGCGTAAACCTAAAAAATGGCTGAAAATAAGTATTTAAAGAGTACAAAACCGATATGGGCTTAATTGCAAACATGTGAGCCTTTTGGAGCAAAAACGGAAATCTTCTAGTTCTGAAATTGTGGTCGCGCAAACGGTCGTGGCGAGCGACACCATAATCCTGTCGATCGACACGAATAAATTCTTGGTGTCGATAGATATTATCTTCTGTATCGATCAACACTGACTTAAATCTTCAATCCGAACTTTGCGACTTTGACTGCTCGTTTCATTGCAAACCTCTTTCATTTATTAAGTACGGTCTCATCGAGGGAATATTGATCGCTGTACCTTCTAGATTCTTTCATTTCCTTTAACATTTTCCTATGTTTCACCCTCCCTCTTCCCTTCGTAACCGTTTATCCAACTAGGGATATCATAGAGATGCATGCCTTTCAGAACTTTTTCTTCAGGATTTTTTTTTTTCGGACTTGCACTTTTCTGCTTGAACTACACTTTTCTGTAGACTTTTTTATTTCCTTAGCATCTCTTTGACTTCTCTAGATCAGCGCTCATTACTGTTGTTTCTTCTGGAAGACAACGTCATGAGGCATTTTCTTTGATCTAAGACAGTTTTATCATCATTAAGAAGAAGTTTTAGACCGGTCTGTCCTCGCTTTCAAGTGTTTGAAAGTTGAATCAAGGCTTGCGATTTCTAACACCCAAGACAAGAGATAAGAGATTCATTAGGGGCGGGGTGGGGTCTGCAACATCTTTTCTGACGTTCTCCAAAAATTAGAACTCGCTCCGTTAAACCGATCCACTTGCAGTTACCCAACTTGTAAAACTAATCAAGTTGCTTTATAATGGTCATTGAATGATGTTCAAAGCAAGTGGAAGGGGAATTTCGACCCGAAAAATTTGAAAAACTGACTCTTAAAATTCAAAATAAAACACATAGTTAGTAACTACCTCCCCCAGACTTAAACGACAGATGACAGAGGTTTTAACCCTATAAAAACTACTGCAAGTGCACAACAAATGGTTATAGTAAAGCAGGGATCGAATCCACAAAGGACCAAGTGTTACACTACGATTTCCTAAAATCGTGATTAAGCTAAGATGACAAAATAATTTTTGAATGTTTTAAATGCAATAATGAAAATGAGAAAGCAATTAAACGATGTAAACTTATGGATTAAAAACGTCAAGCTCTAGGGATATTCGCAGGAAATCATAGATCATGAACCAGAAAACTATTCAGGGAACAATTCAGCGCCGTTTCGAACTCAAACTTAAATATATAACTATTCCACTTTCGTGGCTCCAGTTACTTTATCTAACAACCTAAAATCCTAACTGTCGTTGAACCTAGAATTGTAGACAAGCATTAACAACAGGTTCAATTTGTTCACGAATCGCCTTAGCATCAGCTTTCGTTGGCTAAGGACAATTCGCTCACCTATGTTCTAGCTAGCAATCTATAACACTTTTGATGAATAGATTAAACCCTAAATCATAGACTAAGTAATCAATTTACTCTAAGCAATAAGATTAACAATAGATGAAAACATCATAACACTACAAGAAAACAGTCCAAGAGTGACTACATTTTGTGACTATTTTTTTGGTCACAAAATATTGCGACCATTTTGAAACTACTTTGCGACCCATTTGCGACTACAATAAATCAAGTGTCAAAACAGTTGCAAACAAACGACTACAATAAATAGTCGCAATATAGTCTCTAATTAGCGACTAATATGAGACTAGAATTCGAGTATATCAATGTAGTCGCAAAATAGTCATTTATTTGCGACTATTTTATGACTAGTAATTTGGTCTGTATGTTTCGTCGCAAATTAGTCACAAATATGTGACTATTATAATGTGGTCGCAAAGTAGCAAAAGAGTCACAAACAATGATATTTGGGGTTTAGGGTATAGCCTCGTCAAAAATAAAATAATGTCCCATAATAGTCTCAATTTTGTGACCCTTTTGCGACCATTTTGAGACCACCAGTATCAAATTTACAATTTCAATAGAAAAGTGACAACAAAATCATTTCTATTGTCCATTAGGAATGTCAAGGGTACATATATAGTTGATATATCATGTCTACCATATAATTAAAGAAATTTAAAAAATTTCATTTCAAACCTAAAAACCATACATGTACTAAGTACATATGATTTCAATCTAATATAAGTTGAAGTGTTAGATATAAAACATGAACTTGATTTTCAATGACTATAAACCTATATCATGAGAAAGTTAAATATGTAGTACATTGAAATCTTTTTGGAAAAGCATATAAATCATTTGAAACCTAAAAATTGTTTAGGGTTTAGGGTATAGCCTTGTGACTAATATATGGGTCACAAATCAGTCACAAATATGCAACCAAATTGCAACTACTTTTTGTGTTTTGCAACCAATTCAAAATATTTTAGTTTCCCGGTTATATTATTTTGGGATTTTGGGCGCCACTTTCTCCCACCAAACAAAATGCTGCGTCTAAAAGGGACGTTAATAACAAAGTTTACAAGGTTCCATATCACTTTACTCAAAAACCGTAAACTTTTCATCTTCCTAAAAAAACTCTGCATCATTCATCAGATCCCCTTTTCAGAAACCCTTAAAAAAAAATTCATCTCTCCTTTTACGATTCTCTCTCGAGATTTAACATTTCTTCGTCGAATCTGCTTCAATTTCTTCTTCAATATCTTGTTCTCAATGGATTCTCTCTCGATCTTCTTCCTATTCTTCTGAATCCATCTAAATTTCTCCTTCTTCTTCAGTCTGTTTCGAATTCTCTTTCGATTCAGTTTCCTTTTCACTATCTTCTTCAATCTTTTTGTTCTCTTCTCTTCGAATCTGTAAATGGTTCGTGGAAAAGGAAAAGGGAAGGGTGCCGTTGGTGGATCCACATGAGGAAGAGGAAGAAGCAACGCTGGTTTCGTTGGTGGTGGTAGAGGAAGAGGTGGTGCGAAAGAAGAGAGAAGAGACGGGAAGAAGATGGTTGGAGTGAATCTGAAAGTTGAGACGATGGCTCTAATGGAGAAGAGATCAGGTATGGAGACGGAAATCTCATCGACTCGGAGGTACCCTTCTTACCGAAAACATCTACTTACTTTGCCTACCTTTGATTCGTTTGTTTGTTTATGACAGGGATTCCCTCGGACAGATTTTGATATTCCGGTGGTGAGAGCTGAGCGTCGTCATCTTGCTGGTACTTTCTGTTTTTCTTTTGCCTTTATACTGAATTACTCCAATATTAGGGCAAGATTACGAGTCAAAGGTTTAGCTTTTATCTTGGTTTGAGGTTTTCCATGGATTTGTGAGCTAGAGATTAAACTGGAAGGAATTAAGCTTGAGTTTATATATCTTGTTGATTAGAGTGGATGTGTAGCTAATTCAGTAAACCCAATTGTTATTGTTAAGGAACTCCTTCCGCTTTGAGTTGGTTTCGTTCTCTAATATAGTTTCTGCACCCACATAGAGTTAAGGAATGATCACAGCGAGATAACGGAAAAAATCAATGTGAACATTCAAATTCTACATTCAGTGAGGCCTACATCGAGAGCTTCATCCACGAAAGATTCAGGTATGACTGTACACAGAGCTCCAAGCTTTAGTTTGAAACCTTTGATTGGGTTACTCATTCACTTTGATTCTGCTCCTTTGCCCTTATAGCCTTATGCAATAACAATTAGATGCACACTAAGACATTTATGATTTGAAACCATATGCACTATGTGGGTAAAAAGCCAAGAAAATTCCTATCTCTAATATTTTATTCCTCATATAATTATTTACGGGTGTCTGTACCAGGAGTGTTTATTGCAAAGGGTAAAGAAGATGCTCTTGTTACTAAGATTAAAGGGAAAATTCCTATCTTTACTATTTCGGTTTTTACACAAAATTTGATTAAAGTGTTTTTCGGTTTAGATTTGGTTTTGGTTTTCTATTAAAATCTTGGACTCTTTGAGTTTTCAGTTTTCCGGTTGCGTCTAATGGGTATCAGTACAATGTGTTTTGAAATTGTTATGAAATTTTGATTGCGCTTATAAACTTGACAGGCTAGGATCTTGGCCCTAAATGCAACAACTTTCCTCAAGACAGGAGGTTACTTTGTTATCTCAATCAAGGTCAGTAGTAATACAAACACTGGTTATATAATCTCTCTTGCTATTCTTTCTATTCAAAGGCAAATATGATATAAGAGCACAAGAAAACCGATCCACGCATTGCAGCTCTACTTGAAGAAGAAGAAGAACCGGACATGGAGTCTTCACCAACTGCTACACCAAGCACCGCAATAGGCACTGAAGCAGGCACCACAACAGCCACTGCAGTTGGCCTTGTGACCACACCACCCTTTGATGCTTTATGCTTTTAAAACAATTTCCTATTTGCTTTTGGTGTTTTTTGCTATGAACTATGGATTTGTTTTTGGTGTGTTTTTGTTAAACTTTTGGTCCAAACTTGTTTCTTAATCTAGTTATGTACTATTATTAAGCTTCTTCATATCTTCTTTCTAATTTTCAATTCAAAAAATCTATCAAATCAGTATATAAACCGGGTAAAACTGTTATAATTAGATGCAAACAAGTCTCACATTTGTGACATCTTTGTGACCAAAGTATCTACCAAACAAACAAAACAGTCACAGTTTAGTTGCACTTCTGTCGCAATCTAGTCACTGTAAGGTCGCAAATGTGAGACTAATTTGTGACTAACCATTCTATTACCCACTACATATTTAGTAGCTAATTAACGACGAATACGTTCAGTCTTTAAATGGTCGCAAACAACAAGTAGTCACGCATTAGACGGTAATTTACGACTATATGTAATGGTCACACATTAGTCGTTCATTTACGACTAAATAATTTGGTCACAAATGAGATGCAAATGTGAGACTAAAGTGTGACCGTTTATAGTTGCGACCAAATTTTAACGACCACATGTTTTAGTCGCACTGTAGTCACAAATAGCCTATTAGCGACCATTTTGTGACCATTTTGGTGGTCGCTCACGGCCTGTTTTCTTGTAGTGTAAGATAAATCCCTATTTGTGTCTGATTCAATGAATGATTCCTTTGAAACCCTAAAACCTAACTATGGATCTACTCAGACATAATAGAAACAAAAACAAAAAAAGATGAAATAAATTGCATAATTAATTAAAGTATGAAAAACTGGGGTTCAGAAAAACTTCTCAAGAGATGTAGAGATTCTTCTCCCCGAAGCTAAGAATTCTAATGAAAAATAAAGCGTAGCCTCCAAAATGGCTAAAAACTCAGATAAATAGATTCAAACACGTTTTTGGTTCAATCTCTAACAAAACCGAATCAAAAATAGGAAATTCTGCAATTTCCTTATTTTCCAGCAAACCGGTCAGTTTAGGCAGATTCGCCTGTCTTCACTAAACCTCTAATAACTCTTGATCTAACCGTTGGAATGTCTTTAAATCACTTCCAAATGAAAGCTAACTCAACCATCTATCTTGTGTCTAAATCTCAAGTTAATCCAACGGTGGAAAGTCCTTCAACGAATGCCAAACGTTTGACCTTTTTATGCTCTTTTATTCCAATCCTTGCTCATTTGCCTTAGACTCCATCCAAACGTGTTTTATCCTAAAAAGACTCAAGAAACAAATAAAATACTTGAAAAACCTTTGAAAACATTGGTTAGAATGCGTCAAAAACGCAATACATCAACAACACTGTCCCCGGTGTTATTCAGTCCGAAGTTAGTGAAATAAACGATAACAAAATGAATGGAATTAAAAATTTAAAGAGAAAAACGTAACCTGGGCATGGTGTCGATCGACACTGTCAAGGGTGTCGATCGACACCCGTAAATTTTTGCTAGTGTCGAGCGACAGATCACTCGTGTCGCTCGATAGCTGCTCTTGAAGTTCATCCTCACGTTTTATTCTCCAAAAACAACACCAAACATAAAATTGCAAATGAAAACGAAAATAAAATAAATAACTAGACTCACAATTGGGTTGCCTCCTACTAAGCGCTTTTCCAGTCTATTAGCTTGACTGTGCTAAGGAACTTAGACGTCTGGTGGATCTGCACTTTTTCATGGAATAATTTTAGGAAAAAGTTTATGCGTTTTCTACACCATCTCATGGTGGACTTCTTCTCCTTTCTCCTTTAACGCTTGAGGAATGACAATTCGCATCTTTGCGAAAGGTTTAGAAGTTCTTTTAATCTTTGCCTTGGTATGATTCACCTCTTTACACTCCTTAGATATTCCTGCATAATCATCAGAAGAAAAACCAAGCATCCTACGAGAAACTCGTTGCTTGCATGAGCGCGTAACAACTTTTTCACATTTTAAATTTGAATTAATGAAATTAGGAGATTTAAGTTCAGGAACTGCGTACCTTTGCTCTATGGGAGGTTCGTGGGTTGGGAGAATTGGAATTATCTGTTCAGCAATAGATGATGAACTATATTTCAGCTCCTTACTTAAGTCTTCATCTTCTAGAATTTCCACATAAAAGGTCTCACCATCAATGGTGGATTTTCTTCTCGTGTTCTCCATGTCAAAATCCATGACAATATCACATAGATCAAGCTTTATCTTTCCTTTCCACACATTAATTTGAGCACCAACAGTAGCTAAGAATGATCTTCCCAAAATCAAAGGGTCTTGACGTTCGTCATCGTACTCCAAAATATCAAAAACTGTTGGAATTATGCAGTCCTGAATCTTGATTGGCACATCCTCTAGAACACCTTCTGGGATTCTCTTTGATCGATCGGCTAGGATAAGTGAGATCCTAGTTGGCATGAAATCAGTCATCCCAAGTCTAATTGCAACTGAAAGAGGCATTAGATTAATACCCGATCTTAAATCATAAAGAGAATGAGGAAACTTCCCTGTCGATATTGAGCAATTAAGCATGAAGTTTCCAGGTTCTGGTAATTTTACTAGGATCCTGCTCTGTATTATTGTGCTCACTTCTTCAGAAACTACCACCTCCTTCTTCTTTTTCTTTGGTACTGGTGTTGTGTTTAATAGAATCGCCCTGATACCTCTAGTAAGTAGTGCTCTTTCCTCAGTACTTACACCATTTTCTACCATTCTCTTCACATGCCGTTTTAGAGCTGGTGAAAGTTTAAGTTCATCGACCAAAGGCATCTCAACCATGATCATATATATCATCCTCTTGCAAATAGCTTCTTTGACCTCCTGCATGGACCTCCTCGCTCTGGGAATGAGACTTGAGACTTGTAGACATTCCCCTCTTCCTGAATCGAGAATTTTGCGAATTCTAGACGTTTCTGCAGCGGGTGTCGATCAACAGTGGCACTGTGTCGATCGACACTAGCATCTGATGTCAAAATCTGAGTTGATGTTTCGTGAGTTGTCGATCGACACACTCTATATTGTCAATCGACACTGTTTCCTGATTTCTGCAATCTTGAAAATTGTTCAGTGTCGATCGATGCTCATCCGTAGTGTAGCTCGACACGGGTTCTTCACTCCCAAAAATTGCTTCTAAATCCCCAAAATAACCCTCTTCTTCACCACTATGGCATTACTAGCTCGATTGGGGTTGGTATCAGTCTTCGCAGGAAAAAACCCATCTTGCCTTCTTATAGAATCAGCAGTTTGAGCGACTTCAACATCCAACTTCTTCACGTGAGTGCTTAAATCTGAATTCTTTCCATCCAAATCAGAATATATCGCATCCATCTTCCCATTGAAGTTCACGGTCATCTTCTGCTGTCCTTCGAGGATTTGATCAAGCATGGACTTCACTTCATTGTCCTTTTCTGGTGGCTTCTGGTAGGAAGAAGATCCATAGTTCCTTTGGTAGTTGTTGCTCTGGAACGACTTCTCATAAGATGACTTATATCCTTGCTGATTATTGAACCTCTGAAAACTAGTCCCGTTGATGTAGTTCACATCCTCTGCATTCTTTTCTGGTTCATAAGTCTCCACCTCTTGAGCAAACTGGACCAATTTCTTGCCTACTAGGAGACTACGCATAGAATCGAGCTTATCTTTCACTTCAGCCAAGTGCTTACCACCATCTTTGTTTTCGCTTTTCCTCTAGAAATCTCCATTCTTGATACGATTTCTAGAAACCAAGTTTTTGATAAGTATGACTGCGCTCTCTAGGGAGTTGGTGTTGAAGTTTCCACTGCTTGGAGCATCCAATGTGATGCAGTGAGATATTTGGAATATTTCCAAATATCTTTATCATCTATTTAATTATTTATATTTATATTTATTGTTTATCTTTTAGGAATAATCTAGAATATTCTTAGGAATATTAGGGTTTTAAGCTTTCTTATAAATAGCCAATTATGGCCTCCTTTTGTATTTAGTTTATTGATATTGATTAATCGAAAGATTTCTAAAGAGGTTTTAATAACCACTGTGAAGAGTATTCACAAATCTAAGAGCTTTCTGCGAAAGCCCTGAGAGGAGGACTCTCAAACCCTAGTTTCCGGGCATTCTCAAAATCAACGGATCTAGTTCTATCCCTAGAAGCTTCCGCCTGCATCACAATGCCATCTGATGTCTCCAGTCTACTCCTCTCTAAAAGATGCCTAGCAACTGTACATCGGTGAAACCATGATGAGGGAAATCTCTCTAATAGGATTTGAATCGCGTCCACGCAGCTCTGAATGCTTCTGTTAAGCCTTGCTTGAATGTAGCAATCCTCATTCTTAGCTCCTCCGATCTCGTACCGTCAAAGAAGTTATTCAGGAACGCGTTCTTGGTGTCTTCCCAAGTAGTCAACGATCCTAGTTTAAGCTGCTTCGACCAGTAAGAAGCATCCCCACTAATAGAGTATAGGAATAACTTGCAGAATAAGTAGTCACTGGAGACACCATTGGCCTTAATGCTGGAAGCTAAATCCTCGAAGTTCTCGATATGATCCATCGGACGCTCAAGAGGGAGACCATGGTAAGGATGTTGAGCGACTAGGCTAAAGTAAGTAGGCTTCAGTTTGAAATTATTCCTCTGAAAAGGAGGTGGACGAATCGCAGCTCGATTTGCGTAGAACTAGTCTGGACGGTTGTAATCTTCTAAAGGTCGTCCTCGCGCAGTATTCTCGTCGCTCCTCAACAAATTTGGCAGATTTTGGACCTGGTGTCGATCGACACCAGTTGGTTGGTGTCGAGCGACATCCATGTTTTCTTCGTGTCGCTCAATAGGGTCTTGGTGTCGAGCGACACCGTCCTTCAAAATTGCCAAATTCTCTTCTACAATCAAATTGCAATCATCGTCGATCCTCTTTCCTTCTCCGTTGTATCCCAGTCCTGCCGGATCACGCAAAACTCCATCTTCTCCCGGAATCAGTATGAGCGGTGCTCTAGCATCCATCCTTTCTTCTCTGACTGCTCTTCTATTCTCACGTTCCAAACATGCTAGTTCCTTTGCTTGGTTGCTTCTAGTATTGTGATTAGACATACAACTAAAATGCAAAACAAAAAAAGACAATAAAAACTAGTTAGTAATGTAACAACAAAAATAAAAACTTAGACAAAACTGTAGTAATAAAAATCTAATGGTCTAATGGTCTAATGATTCCCCGACAACGATGCCAAAATTTGATATGCTCAAATTTTCCTTTGAACTACTCTCTCAAATTAAGAGATCAGTATAGTATTTATGGTATTGAAATTCACATGGAATCAATTAACACAATAAATCTAAACATTCGAATTAAGTTAAGCAGTAAAATATGGTTGTAAAACAAGTAATCAAAAGCAAGCAACTAAAATGGTTGTGAAATCAATAAAGAGAAACCCCAGGCACAGGGAAATTGTAGGTGAATCAGAACTGCAGATATAAATAAACAATAGGAATTATGATGCACAGTTCATGAACATGAAACACAAATATAAAATCAATCATGTGTCGCTACAGAGATTATCTATGTCTAAATCCTATAGAGCCAACTTTCGTTGTGAATCCTATAAATCTAAACAAGCATTAATATCAGATTCAATTGTTCACAAAACCCTAAACCAAATGTATTTGCGAAAAGGTATTTTGCTCATCAAAGACTACTTGAAGCAATTAATAAAACTGTCGTTTCCATTAATTAACTTAAGATCAGATTTTAGGTCGCGAATCTAAAATCAGCAATAAACACAAGTCAAGATGAAGAACTTCTAATGATATTATCCTAACAGTTGAATTAAATCTAGCAATTCATCAAACACCCTTAAAAATCCCTAAATCTAACAAGGTAACTACTCAGACATAATCAAAGAAGCAAACATTCTATTAATTATGTATATCTCCTCAAAGTTGATAAAATAAAGCGTAAGCCTAAACAATGGTTGAAAATAAGTAGTTATAGAGTACAAAACCGACATGGGCCTAATTGCAAACATCTGGGCCTTCTGGAGCAAAAAAGAAAATCTTATAGTTCTGAAATTCTGGCCGCGCAAATGGTTGTGTCGAGCGACACCATAATCCCATCGATCGACACGAGTAAATTCTTGGTGTTGATCGATACCATCTTCAGTGTCGATCGATACTGACTTCAAATGTTTAATCCGAAGTTTGCGATTTTGACTGCTCGTTTCATTATGCTCCAAAATGATCCAGTAAACACCAATAAAGCTCCAAGGGTCCTTGTACCTAATAATAAACACAAAATATTTGAAAACACCAAAAGACTCTAGATAAATGACTTATATCATGGTCTAAAATAGATAAAAACCATGATATATCAAAACTCTTTAACAAAAAATATCCAAAATTCAGAATAACTTTTTTTTTTTGGTAACAACATATAAATTTCAGTAATCAAACAGAGCAGGCACAACTAGCTCAAGATCTCTCAAGGCTTGTTTAGCAAGTTTGTCAGCTTCAATATTACTAGGACGGGGTACATAATGAAAAGCAACAACATCAAAGGAAGCGATCAACTCTCTAATATCTTCAAGTAGCATTGCAACTTCAATGTAGGAGTCAGAGGAGTTGAGAAGATTTATGAGGACTTGAGAGTCAGAACGCATGGTGATAGAGAGACATCCAAGATCTATGGCAGCTTTATAGCCCTAGTCTCTGCTACAAGAGCTGAAGCGACGGCAGGGCAAAAGGCTAAAGCGGTGAAAAGAGGAAAGCTTTTCGTGGAGGAAATGATCCAACCCATACCAAAGTTGGGAGAGACCGCATTCCAGGCGGCATCTACATTACAAACAAAACCAGAAGCTGGTTCGAGGGGACGGTGATCGTTCATCGGAGGACTTGTACTGATCGGTTAAGAAGCTTGAGCTTTATACCATTGTGATGCTTCCAAAATTGATTTGCTTATCACTTCCTCCTCCGAGAAATCTTGTCCGTGAACATGAGATGATTTTGGGCTATCCATAAATTCCATAGAATCCATGTATACAAGGTAGCAAGCGGAAGATCATCTTGCAGCGCAGTTTTAATTGATTTCAACACAGATAAATAAGAGAAGAGGTCTCCCTCATTTGGTATCATTCCCAACAGAGGGGAGTCCATACTCGGATGGAAAATGGGCAGTCTCTTAATGCATGAAGGACTGATTCTGGTGAGCCACATCTCTTACAAGCTGCATCAACATTCAATCCTCGATACATAAGTAAGATTCCCACAGGAAGGGCCCCGACCAAAGACTTCCTTAAGAAGCTCTTTATCTTCGGTAAAGTCGGGACTCGCCAAACGTGTTTTTGCCAATTAAATTGGAGCATAGCTGGTGGTATATCTTGCATAGTAAAGACTCCATAACCTGATCTGGTTGTGTACTCTCCACGCTTTAACGGGAGCCAAACTTGTCTATCATCTCTACGACAAGAACCAAGAGGAATGAGACGAATGGTTTCTTCATATGGCGAGAGATGTTCTCTAATCTTACTAAGATTATACTGTCGAGACTCACTGTCTATAAGATTAGACACTAACAAATCCTTGGAGGTCAAGGGGTTGGTCCCATTGGACATAAGGGATATTCCTTTGAAAGCCAAGGTTGTGACCAAACATTGACGTTATCCCCAGTTCCAATAATCTAACCAAGTCCCCTCCTAATAATCTCACCGCCGATCATTATACTTCTCCATCCGCATGAAAGTCGAAAGGAAGTGTGCAATCCATAAAAGAATTTGATTGACAATATTTGCTAAGAAGCACACGTGAAAGCAGACATAAAGGGTTTCTTATTAGTTTCCAACTTTGCTTAGCTAACAAAGAATCATTGAAGGCAACTAGATCACGAAAACCTAATCCACCCGCATTCTTTGGGAAAGTATGTTTCTTCCATGATACCCAACACATTTTCCTATGATCGGGGATGTTATCCTACCAAAATCGAGTTAGAATCAATTGAATCTTCTTACAAAGAGTTAGGGGCACTTTGAAGCAAGTCATAGTGTATGTTGACGTAGAGGAAATGACCGCTTTTAGGAGGATTTGTTTACCCTAAGGGGAGAGAAATCTTGACGACCAACTGTGTGACTTTTGACGTATTTGATCCACAATATAAGCAAATAAGTCACTCTTCTTCTTGCAAAAATCTTTCGGCATTCCTAGATATTTACCGGCTCCTCCCTCCTTGTGTATCTTCAAAATCCTTTTAGCCATATGTTTAATAGAAGGAATTGCTTTGGCCAAGAATATAATAAACAACTTGTTTAAATTGATACATTGCCCGGATAGTCGTTCATATCATGAAAGGATGAAGGCAAGAGCTTTACACGAAGTCGGTGTAGCTCTACTAAAGAACATAGTATCGTCTGCAAAAAGAAGATGGTTCACCATCGGTCTTCTCTTAGCAACTTTGATGTCGGGAAAGAAACCTTGATCTTGTGCTTTCAGAAAATGCCTCGAAAGTACCTCGGTACAACGAATGAACAAGTTGGGAGAAAGAGGGTCGCCTTGTCGTAGTCCCCGTTTTGGAATCAATATTCCTTGTGGTGACCCGTTGATTAGAAATGAGTAAGAAACCGTGGTAACACATTCTAGAATCCATCCTTTCCACATGTTGTGGGAACCCATTTGCTCTAAAACCGCTTTAAGAAAGTCCTATTCAATACGATCATAGGCCTTACTCATATCCGTTTTTATCGCCATCGAGCATCTCTTCGTCGCTAGAGAAACTGGTAGGGTGTTAAGAGTATCATGAGTAATAAGCACTGTAGGAGTCGGATTTCACTCCTTGGAGATTGATGTAACGATAAGAACGATTCTGCAAAAGGCTTGAAGATATTCTAAACAGTCTTATAAAAGCTCAATTTGTAATTAAGCCCATAACATAATTAAGTTCTATTATTTAAAATAGGTTTGATGATATTATGGGCTTAAGACTATTTATTTGTTTGATGTGTCAGGTCCAAACTTAGTACTTAGACCTTGGATGAAAAGCTATATATATAGTGTACTCACCCAAAAAGGGATCTGCAATTTCTCACAACATTAGTAATAAAGCTTTCTTAACAGCTACAATAGTATCTCTACTTTTCTGCATTGTGGTTCACTCAGAACTCTCGCACTTCTCCAACAACCCTTAGAAATTTAATTGTGCGAGTTATGACTCCTACAATTTGGCACCGACTAAGGGGACTCACAAGACATTCTTACTCAAAGGAATCATTGTGCAATCTACGTAAGCAATAATGCCCAGAGAAACAACTCACCGCCGAGCAGCAACGCATCGCTGAGGAACAACTGACCGCCGAGCAGCAACGCATCGCTGAGGAACAACGCATCGCCGAGCAACAACACATCGTTGAGGAGCAACGCATCGCTGAACAAAGACGCATCATCGATCAGCAGCATCGCAATAACACCAGCGGCGGATCAAGAGGCATAAACATAAGAACTGGGGAAACAACAAACAACAAAACAGTCATCCATGACACTCCGGCAATGGCAGTCGCAGCAGTGACGCTTGAGTTCTTGACTGGCATGAAGGCAATGCTTGAGACGTAGCTCAAGAAGACAGAGGAACAGTAGCTCAAGAAGACAGAGGAACAGTTGATCGGGTCTGTAATAAAAGAACTGGTATGTCAGACGACCCGTGGCGTAAGTAATTCCAACATCCCTGAACTTCACGACTCCAGCATAACACCAAGAGTGCAAGGTCAGCCTCATCCTCTGTCAACGCCGCGCGGCGAGCAATGCGCAATTGCTCAAGCCGAAACTACACAACCAACCATTGCAGTAACTACGATGACCAAACCATAAATTCAAAGAGCTGCACGCAATCCAGTGAACATCGTCACTAGAAGAGAAACAACCAGCACTGAGCGAAGCAATGCTACTGCAGAGCGCAAGCAAGACGTCGATGACGAAGAAGATTACTTGACCTAGATAGAGCGATCAAAGGTCGATGAGGAACAACATGCTGCTTTTATGGCTCAAAAGGCTGAGTTAGTTGAGATGCGGCGAGGTATAGAGCGAGCGGCCGCTGACATGAGAGATGTTCGGTATAAAGTGCAGAAATCAGTCATCAAGGCACCTGAGCTCGGTCGGGTACTCGCGGAGGTCTAGAACACCCCTTTCACAAATTATATCATGCAAGTCAAAGTCTCCGATCTGAGAAGAATCAAAGTACAAGTTTACGAAGCAAATACCGATCCCTCGGAACACTTGACTACATTTACCATCGTGTTGGGACGAGCTAACTTCAAGACAAGCGAAGAATATGCTACACGATGTCTCCTTTTTGTCGAACATCTTAAGGGATCAGCTCTTCAATGGTTTTCTAAGCTGGAAAGGAAATCCATCAACAACTTCAAGCAGTAGTCTGCAGCATTCCTGAAGTACTACGCCATCTTCATCAAGCCTAAGACATAAGACGCTCTGCATAGAGCTACTGACTTCTCGACAATCGAAGATGAGAAAAACATTTTCGCCCTAGCTCAAGGAAAGACAAAGTCCACACCTCACCCTCCTCCTACTCAGAACCAACCACACGCTAAGAATAGTAACAAAGGATAAGGATTCGCGCACGAAGAGTCTAAAGGCGCTCATAATTACCAGGTGGAATCCCAAGATTACAACGGAGGACGAGGTCGAGGCCGCGGCAGTGGTCGAAGCCGCGGTAGCAGGTCAAACATATGGACAAGAGATGAGAACAACTACGACGAAGAAGCATATTGCGAGTACCATAAATACATTGGACACTCTACATCAAAGTGTCGTACCCTTGGCTTGAAACTTGTTGTTGTACTAGCTGCTGGAAAGCTTAAGGGAAACATAGACATAAAAGATTTCGAGATGGAAGCCAATGAGGAGCAACATGCACAAAACGAACACCCTGCACCTAGAAGGCGAAACGACAAGCCAGCAGCAGACAAAACTCGTCCTGACATACAGATGATAATGGGAGGGTCTCCTTACTGCTCAGATACAGTGGCTTCCATCAAAACGTACCAACGGAGAGCCAAAGTTAGCAAAAATCTAGCTAAGTCATCCAAGATGCCGAGTAACATAATTTCCTTTGAAGAAGAAGAGACACCTAGCATTGATCAACCTCACAACGACCCTCTAGTAGTCAGGCTTGTTGTCAACGACTTCAACGTGTCCCGGATGCTCATTGATACAGGGAGCTCTCTAGACGTCCTCTTCCGCAAAATGCTCGATAAAATGAAAATCGACCTCAGCAACCTCGAAGGAAGACCAACACCAGTGACCGGTTTCTCCGGAATGACTACAACAATGGAAACTATCCAGCTTCCTGTCCAAGTTGGCGGAGTAACGAAAATCGTCAAATTTGCTGTAGCAGATCATACTGGTATCTACAACATTATCTTAGGAACTCCATGGATAAATTCTATGCACGCTGTGCCATCCACTTACCACCTCTGCCTCAAATTCCCCACCCCAAGTGGTGTAAAAATAATTCGGGGAGACCAGAAGGAATCCCGCACCTGCTTCATGGCTGCGCACAAGCTTAAGAACCCTATTCCAGAACTTAACAAAAAGACGAACAAGAAGTCTAAGCTGAACCAGCAACACAAGGACGCGCTATCTAATAATCACTAAGGTAGCTTCACTTGAACTACGAGGCGGCTTGATCCCTGCAAAGGGTACGTAGGCAGCTCATCTTCGGATGGGTTCAGTTGCCCCCATCCTTAAAAAGGAGGGGGAGTGGGGTAGTATACTCGTATACTCCCATCTCTCTTACTTGACTTACTCGCGAAAATTAAACAGAGCAAACTTATCTGAAAGAGTTTCGCTTATGAAATCTAAGTCTTAACAAAAGTAGACTTCTTTGAAATCAATTTCCAATAATATCCCCCGTGGATAAAAAAAGTCTTACCAAAAATAGACATAACACCTCGCTGCTGGCCATAACGACGGTTTACTTAACAAGCTTCAGATCTGATAATGACATCATCAGCAGGATTAACAGCGCGCTATATAAATGTATAGTGCTCATTACATGAGCGTGTGCGTTAAAGGAAAACGTATGGGTAAACCCAGATGTTCATTTCGAAACCCAACAGACAAAACGTTGGTCGTATCGCTAAAAGTGATCATTACGGGAGCAGACGTGTTCTCAAGAACATGTCTGTAACCCAAATGTTACTCTAAACCCAACTCAATGAATCGTTGGTCGTAACGCGATAACATGTTCATTACAGGAGCAGGTGCATTAGAGGAAAACGCATCTGTAAACCCAAATGTTCAAGTCAAAACCCAACTAACATAACATTGGTAATTTCTCTAGACAATATTCACTGCCAGAGCAGAAATGTTGAAAGTAACGTAGCTGTAAACCGCAGTGTTTATTAAAAAAAAAATCCAACTATCTGAAACGTTGGTCTTAACACAAAGAAACATACTCGCTACTCGAGCAGAATTGTTGATGATAATACTTCTGTAAATCATGGTAGTCGCAAAGAAAAGAATCCATTTCTAGAACATAAAAGTTTGACATAACGAAAACTGCGTATTATATCATAACGCGTGTAGGAAAGCGAAACAAAGCTTGAAATGCGTAAAACCACCCAAGCTGAATAAAACCAAAAAAAAAGAAAATACTAAGGCATTTTCTCTTCAATAACTTATCCAGCTGGAACTTCACTCTCACAATTTAAGGAATCCCTATCACTGGACGAACTAGAACAACTCGAATCTGAATCAGCCTCCTCGCAAGCAGGAGCACGCACGTTAAAAGTTCCTTTGTCGGATCCTGAACTCCAAAAGATCTCCTCGAGTTCGCGCAGATGCTTAGCAAATACCTCTTCCACAAGTGATGAGGCTCTTCCTGCTCTTCGAGAGGGTCAAGCTCAAAGCCAAGATCAGGCACCTCGTCGCTCTGAAACACCTTTACAAACTCGATGTTACTCTGAACTTGGGCAAGATCGATTATATCGATCCTCGCTTGATCGTTGATCACCTTAAGCTTTTCTCTTGCTCGGCCTATCTTCTCCTCGTACTCTGTCGTTAGCTCATTCTTTGCTTGATCAACAGCTCATAAAACAGCTGTGACATTTAATCGGATAGTTAGATAAGAAACTTCTCGGTTAAGCACCATCTATCTCACGACGCTTGTCCTTAGTTTCCTTTAGAGCAGCTTCCAAGTCACCTCATAGTCAATGCCAAAAAACAAACAAGTTATCAGATTTAAAGCCAAAGAAGAATGATGCCGAATTTATCAAAAATTCGTACCATCATGCAATGAAAGGTCTTGCCTGAATAAGCATCTATCCTCGAGATTTCTCTCCAAAGAGTGAATTCATCTCCTAGGAAGACAATCCTCGACAAGTAAGATGCCGCTGTAGCACTACTGCCAAATAATTCCCTCGACTTGATGTCTCGTTGACGACTCAGGAAGATATTTAGCTGTGACACCGATGTTTTGTTCAAGCTTGGGACGATGCAACATAGGCGCAAGGGTAGCAGTAGTACCAGCTCTAGGAACTGACGGCGATAATCTAGCTTACTGCGACACCTTCGCCTTAGCAACTCTCTTCTCGCGTGCAGATAACTTATTCCCGTTAGTTGACATTTCTGTTGAAGAATTCAACAAATGCGCTCCAAAGCGACGAACATGTGCATCTCTGACTCAAAGTAAAGAGAAGTCTTTCTTCCAGCCATACTTTCTAGCGGTGAAGGCAGCGTGAAGATCAATAAGTTCCTCAGAAACTTGTCAGCACTTTTTGGAAGTGCAAGACAAAAACAAAAGCAATAATATCATTTAGAGGTTTTAAAGTTGACTTGGTCGATCACGGCGCATCCGGTTGTTCTCTGCATTTCAAGCTTTTCTTCTTAGAAGTCTGCGAAGTCCCTATTTCGACATCATCAACTATTTTCGGAGCATTGCAGGAAGTTGTATCTGTTAAGCTGCCAGTATCAGATTTCGAAGAAAAAAGCCTTCTCCTCGGAGCATTGCAAGGAGTCAGTAACTATCTCTCTGTATCGTCTAAGTCTGATATTATTCCCAAAACTGCTTCTATTATGTTGTTAATCAAGCAGCGAATCCGCACAAGTCATTCTCCTCGAGTTACGTCGTCACCGCGATAGGAGTGCATACACCAAGTCAAATCGCAAACCAGCATAGACCGATTTAGACCGCCGTCGATTTCTGTTGATCGAATCACGCCGTTGACTTCTGTTGACCGAAGAAATAGTTGACCAAAACATGTTGATCCGTTGACCAAATAATGTTGTTGTCCTGTGGACCAAAATCATATTGTTGACCCGTTGTCGACAACGCCATGCCGGAGCTTCGATTCATTGATGTGGGTGCCGGTCTCAGCCATGCCATGCCGGAGCTCCGATCGTCGTAGCATCACGACACAATCCTCCTGACGATGCGCAAGCCTAGAACCTCCTCTACGCCGCAGCACGAGGATGATGAAGACAACAACAGATCTCGACTGTGGAGCTGCTGTGGCGGTGAATCTATACTCCATATCGAAGCTTCGGAGGCTCTTGAAGCTCCTGCAGTGACAGCGAGCTCCTGCGGTGACGATCTCGTCGGATCCAAGCTCTTCCTCCGGTGACGATTCCAAGCTCTCGCGGCGGCGAATCGACGAGCAGCTCTGCCACGATCTCGAAGCAACGGCGGCTGCGCACAGCGAAGGAGAAAGCAACGGCGGCTGCATACATCGACAATGAGGAACGACGAACCCAGTGGCGGCGCAGATCCAGTGAAGACCATGAACGAAGCTCCTCACGATCAACGGCGACGGAGATGACGCTTGCGGGCCATGATAACGGCAGAGAAGGACGAGGGCTCTAAGATGGAGGCCTGATCAAAGCAGTGTCGGCTGATCCACGAACTCTGGCGACAGCAAGGCACAGTCCGATCGGAGATGGGGAAGAAGAACAAAAAAAAAAAAGTTATTTCCTTTGCACAAAACCGCTAGAAAACAAAAAAAAAAAAAGTTTTTGCTTTTCGATTTTTACCTTCTTTCTTCAGGGAAATGCCACTTGGTAAAAAAATATACGCTGCTAGGAAGGCCTATTTATACTTAGAAGATTTCCTAACATCACTAGGGTTTTTCTGAAAATTTTCCAGAAACTCTCTTAACGGGCTTTAAAGCCCAATAAAATAAAGCTCAATAGTCTTTTCAGTCTGCTAAGCTCATTTCAAACAACAGAAGCAAGTTCAGGAAAACACGATAACATCAGTTCAACATGGAATATCTAAAACTTCCTGGAATCGGTGATAAAGACGTCAACGCTTGGCTGCTTCATGGTCCATCACATCAATTCCAAACTTCAACAACTTATACCTTAACATCATCTAACTTGATACTACCAAGCTGGGGGGCTAACTGTAGGGGTCGGATTTCACCCCTAGGAGATTGATGTAACGACAAGAACGATATTGCAAAAGGCTTGAAGATATCCTAAACATGCTTATAAAAGCCTAATTTGTAATTTGGCTCATAATAGAATTTAATTCTATTATTTAAAATAGGTTTAATGATATTATGGGCTTAAGGCTATTTATTTGCTTAATTGGTCATGCTCAAACTTAGTACTTAGACCTATGATGAAAAGCTATATATATATAGCTCATTGTACTCATCCAAAAAGGGGATCTGCAATTTCTCACAACATCAGTAATAAAGCTTTCTTAACAGCTACAACAACAATATCTCTACTTTTCTGCATTGTGGTTCACTCAGAAGTCTCGCACTTCTCCAACAACTTTTAGAAATTCAATTGTGCGATTTACGACTCCTACAAACACATTATCGAAAATGGCTTTTCCGGGAACAAAAGCCGACTGGTGTTCCGAGATAATACGAGGAAGAATAGCTTGAAGCCTCTTTGTCAATATCTTAGCTATGATTTTGTAGAGTACAGAACATAGAGCTATAGGTCAATACTCCGACACTTTCCTCGGGTTTACTAAATTCACGTTCTAATCATCTGAGACTGTTGCATCCCGTAGACACACATGCGCAGAAACAATTATACATAGAGATGGAAAGATCTCATGCATCTTTGGATTCGGTAATCCTCCCACATCCCCAAAATCTTACCCAAGATTATTTTAACCTTGCTTTTAGCATTTTTTTTTGCCTTATCTTAGGTTAATACATTCATGTACAAACCTAAAATTTTCATTCCTTAATGATATTTACAATTTAAAAAAAAAAAAAAACAATTATACATTGTGTGTCTTAATTTTCCGTGAAATTTCGTGACAAATTAGGATTAATTAAATGAGCGTGATTGTTGGAATATTATTAAAGTTGATGTTCCGGTTACTACTTAGGGTCCGAATGGTGACAATAGATTTGCGGTGCGGAATAAGCTTATTAGATAGTGTGGTGCGGTTTAAATGCGGTTCATATGGAATAAGCGGTATGGAATGAGTAGAATATAGTTGAATGGTGATTATAATAAGTGCGGTGCGGATATAGTGATTATGAAAATTTTGATTATTTTTAAAAAATATTTTAAATAACCAAATATTTGTTAATGTAACGCACCTAACTACTAAAAACACACTTTAGTTGAAGTGTGATGATTTTATAGTGCGGTTCATTGTTATCCTTTGTAAAACTGATCTGCATCCGTATCATCAAAATACGTCCCGCATTTTAACAATTATATTGATTGGTGACAATATCGTGGAACCCACAATTTTTAAGAAAAACCGCACCGCACATGGTCTCCCAATCAAGACCTTAATGTAAGCTAAGTGTAGTGTTTAATTAACGTGATGTTAGGTGACATATTTGGATATGCAAAGAAAGAAACAGTATTAGATGATTGAAGATATGCACTTTGCCTCCTCACATGTCAAATAGGATCATTGTAACCAATCATAATGTCCATAAAGTCATTGCTTGTATTATTTTCCACGAACGATGAAATCAAGGAGTTCATTAAAACGCCTACATTACGTAAAGTAATCTTCTATTTCAACTTTGCGTAAAGAAAACATCCAATAACATACCATCAATTTGCAATTATTCCAATCTACAATTAGATTTAGTATTATGTCTCCGTTATTTTAGATATTAACCAAGTGTTTTGCATTGTTCTGATAACTATTAAACAAATTAATCACATTCATTTCTTTATAGATAATTAGATATCATCAATATAGAAAAATCTGAATATGTGTAACAGAACAATCTATATATTATGGTAAAAAGATATAAAGAATCCATTGAATTAATCAAGGAGGTACAAAGACTCAAAGCATAAAGAAATCGAAAATTCAATCAAAGATTTTTTTTTGCTTCTATTGTTTTATTAATTGACGATCCATCATTAAACTTTCCATACGTAAAGATACTCATTATTAAACGAACGGAACTTTGTCGTCTTCGCTCTCACTAAGAGAGTAGAAGAATCTGAATAGCGTTTTGTATTCTATATAGCAATCGAGATTAGAATCTTCAAGACTTGTATAAATCTATTGAAGAAAATTAATGTTTAAAACAATATAGAATATATATGAATGAGAGAGTATACGTCCATACGATAGTTTTTTTAAACTGCATTATATTAGTGATTTCAAGAACTAACCATTAACAATAAAATGAATTAAGCAAATCCAAAACGAACTATAATAAAAATATTTGGACAGATTACTTTATAAAGAAAATATTTTTATGAATTACGTGTAACATATAGATATATTACGAATGACTCAAAATAGTATTGTCAACGAGCGTTTTGTAACTCATTTCCTTGCTATAGTTATCTTCTTCTTTTTTCCATCTAAAGTTGCTTTGTTCCATGAAGAACCAAAGTTGCATTTGAGCTAGGATTGGTGTGGTGGAGACCAATTTTTCTTTTCCCTACTCCTCATTTGTTTCTACTCTTCTTTTAATCTCTTGAGCGCTAGACCATTCAATGATATTTTCTCTGATCTTTTGCACAAAGTAATTAGATGGGAATCTTTCCCTTCAAATGTAAGACTATTCATACATAAATATACGAAGCGGAGCGGATATCTGTTTTTAAAATTTAGTATTTGTGATTTGATTTGTTTTTAACGGATATTGATTTTTAGATTTTTAGTATTTATTTTTGCTTTGTAATTTACAGATTTTTGGATTTGTTTGATCGAATCGAAACGGATCACAAATCAAAGCAAATCTAACTGATATTTAGCACAGCTCTAAAAGAAAGAGAGTGAAATAAACTTATATAAGTCTTAAAACATAAATATACATCTTTGAACGCAGTGTAGTGATATAATGCCAAATTGCCAATCTCTCGGTCTCGAAGTAGAAATAGTCAAAGCTCTTACCTCATATTATTAATTATTCGAATCTTTGTATTATACAGTATGTCCCACTTCGCTGTTTTGTCAATAAAGTTACTGATTTTGCAGTATTTACTCTTATTGGCTCTTGTCAAAGCCTCGTGGACCCATCTATGTTTGTGATTTCACCGTAAGGATTTGAGTCATAGAAGGTACTGCATAGTCTAATTAAGATGCTGCTGGATCAGGGGTTGGGTCTGTTCGGACGGTTTCAGGTCCGATCGGTAAAAAAAAGGAGATTGAGAAAGAGAAACCACAGAAAATCAATAACAGTTGGAGATAATCATATTCAAAACCCAAATTGAATAAGAAATTTCTCACTTTTAAACCCATTTTCACAAATCTGATATCTAACAATTCATCTTGTTGGAAGAAGAACGTGATCAAAGCCAACTAGTTCAGAAGATCATCAGATTCCAATCATTGTAAACTTGAGATCAACTACTTATGTGCAGCTAGCCTTGGGTACGGAACGGATATCCGGAAAAAATGCAGTATTTATGATTCAATTTTTTGTAACAGATATCTCATTTTCCAATTTGCTTTGCTTTGCTTCTGAAAAATTCAGATATTTGGAATTACGGATATCCCGATTTTTTACGGATATTTGCAGATATTCTGATACTCACGGATATTCGTTTTAAACCAAAATATCGAAACCAAAACACTACTTTTTTTCTTCTTCTCAAAATTGTTTATTTTAATGTGCTATTCAAACCAGTTAAATAATGAACAAATATAATAAATTATACAATTTTACTCAATATAATTACAAAAAATTAAAAATTAGAAGATTTAAATGGTGGAAAACGAAATATTGGATTTTTTTATTTAAGAAAAAATACAAATACATATATTTTCAACTAAAAAACTAGTAACTAGTTATTTTTACTATAAACTAGGTGACTTGCCTGCACAATGTGCGGGTATGAACATTTTGTGAAACATATTTAATTTTAATACTGAAATTATTATAAATTATAAATTATGGAATGTAAGATATAATTATAGCATGTAAAAATTGATTGGAAATATTGTATAATCCTTACTCAATGATATGTTGAATAATGAAAGAAGACAAACAACATAAGTCTTGTTTAAGAAAAGTAAACAAAACAAAAAAGAAATATATAAAATTAATGAAGGTTTTGAAACACTTCCTTGTAGACGACATTCATTCTTTTCTTCTGCTTAAAAATGAGTATTTTACGATTGTTTTTTTTTTTCTACGTGATTGTATAATATTTATTTTAGTTTATTAGATATTTAGAGTATATTTTGGAATATCCCAAAATGAAACCAAAACCATAAGATACATAGTGGGATTTTGTTATGTTTTTGTTTGAGCAGTTAATAAAATTCGGAAAACCCCAGAGATTTGATTTTCTTGTTATCAAAAGAATTTATTTTCTTATGTGAAATTTCCTATGTGAACAAAACAATTTATTTTCTTGTTAAGCAAAATTATAATAAATAAAATACGATGATATTGTTTTTCTGTTATTTTATTAAGATTAAATTGTTTTGGGATTTTTATGAACTAATTAGGGTTAAGTTGCTAATTAATCTTATTCGTTGTTATGATTTTTTTAGAGTAGAAATTTAAATTTCGGAAAAACTGAAAGATTTAATTTGAAATGCTTTGAAATGTTATTCGTTGGAACAAAGTAATACATATATATATATATATATATATATATATATATATTGGTAATTTCAAGATTTATTTATTATAAATCCAAATTAACTAAGATTATTTATTTAATAATTTACCAATTAAAAATAAATTATTAATCTAACCATTTTAAGCAATGTCATCATTGCACGTCATCATTCCATGTCATATTTTTAAGCCAATAAAATTATAACAACTAAGTTTTATCACTTAACCTACTTTCCATTTAATAGTAAGGGGATATTTTTCGTCTAATGTATTTAAAAAGACTAAAAATGCAATTATATGTAAATATAAATGAAATTAGGATCGGAGCGGATATTCAGATTTTTAAAATTAGTGTTTGTGATTGCTTTGGTTGAGACGATAGTAGATTTTACTATTTGCTTTGCTTTGATTTATAACAAATATCCAGATTTTTCGGATCAAATCAAAATGAATATCGGATCGGAGCAAACATAACGGATAATTTGTCAATCCCTATGTACAGCCACATAAGCCCTATAAAGTTTTCCACGTAAGTCCATTAAAATTAACAGCAGACAACAAATTATGGTGGACCATATATTATATATGATGGAGCTTTTAGATTCCTCTCCGATCCCCATCAATGGACTTACGGTCCCGCGTACAAAATTTATAGAAGAATTTTTGTTTTCTTCGTCCAATGCACGGAGGAGGAGTAAGGAATAATCATGCTGAATAATAAGTACAAAAATACGAATAACGAGATAGTTAAAGTCTTTTAAGAGTTTAGTTAGTTATGTAGAAAAATTGAGAGGAATATGACTTAAGAAACTTTGAATACCTTTATATTGTGCAACAAATATCTGATCATGTAATGTTTGTCGCAACTTTTTTATTTTATTTTAAATCAAGTTAAAAATAGATGAATATGGTGAGAGACATATAAGACAATATAACACTTGTAGACATGTAGATACATAATAAAAAAATGGATGAATTACTTCGATTCGATACATATTCATTGCTAAACTCACCACTTTGAGCATTTGACAATGTTACTGGCCTTATAGCTCGACGCTTCTACCCATGTGTTACATCAGACCCGGCTCAAACCAAATATGGCCCTTGTGAAAAAACAAAAATTTGCAAAACTTTTGGGCCTTTTCTGAAAATTTTATAAAATTTAGGGCATTTTTTATAAGTAATTTAAAAATTTAGGGTCTTTTTGCAAAAAATTACAGCTGAAAAATTTGGTCCCACGGTGGGGCCCTGTGCATCTGCACAGCTGGCACAAGGTGAACCGGGCCTGGTTACATGTCTTTAATAACTAGATAGTTTATAGTTTCATGGTATATTTAAACATCTACATGCAATCGCAAATTTTCTCTTATATCTTAATATAGGCAATTTTTCTCTTCTTTCCTCTAGTTTACCGGCTTGGTTTCTTGGTTTTGGCCCTTCGTAATAGAGGATAAACTGCGAAACACTCTTACCGGCATGCCCGGTCCTGGGCTCTAACGGACTGCAAGCTAAAAATAAAATGGGCCGCTTTACTTTAAAAAAAAAAACATTTTAAACAAAAAAATAATATTAATGATATGGTCTAAGGAAAATATTTGGTTTTAGTCACTAGACTCTAGGGATTTTTTATTTATTTGAGGGCCGGTTTTATATAATAAATATAAAGGCCGCAAGCGTGTGTTTTGCCCGCTTGTCCTTAAAGTCAGTCCTGCTTACCGGATAATTAATATATATTAAAATGCAATTTGGACTACGTATATACACTCGTTGATGGTTCTTTGGTAGATCATATCACTCATGTCTCGGCCTTTGACCATATATCAATCAAAGATCATCATTCTTAGATCATATCACTCATGTCTCGGCCTTTGAAGGGATTTTGATTGCTTTAGGCATTGAGCATGGGACATGGAGATTAAAACGAATAATGTAAATGACTGAAAGTTTTTAAATATAAGCAATTTGAAGCGGCCAAATTTAACTTGTTGATAAGATTTTCACAAGTAAGAAACACAACCAATTCAACCCAAATCCGTACCTGCTTCAACTCTGACAACTTTAATCGAGATATAGAAGAACTTGATCGCATTGTTACTAATAATGCGTCCATCACCGTCTGCTCATTACAAAAAACAGAAAATCTATTTAGCGAATAAATTGAGTACGCAAAAATTGTAGATTGAATGAAGCAGAAGCATAAACAGAAACAAAATCAACATCAAAGGAAACTTGAGAGGAAAAATTCAAACTATGTATTGTAAATCAATTGATTCTCATTGGATTGGAACAAGTGAATGAGAGATGAACAAAATATGATCGTATGCAGAGCGAGAAGAAGTATTTAACATACCTTTGTTGATGTAGAGCCAGAAGAAGTATTTAACTTACCTTTGTTGATGCAGAGCCAGAAGAAGCATTTGCGGCCATGTATGTTATATGATAAAAACGAAATGTATATTCGTGGGGATCAAGTAAAACAATAACTACACTGAAACTCTAGGGTTTTGATAAACATGAAGGATCAAAAAAAAATGAGGAATGTGTGTTCAGTGACAAATACCAAAGAGATTTTTGTAAAGAAACTATAACAAAAATCAGGAACAACGATTAGATCCAATGGAGAACGATTTGGTTTCTCTGATGTTTGGAAAGTTCCTATCATTCATTTTTCTTAAATTTTTCTGTTAAATATAGGACCTGGGCATCAAATTTCAAAAACAAGTCGAGGAAGTCCATCTAGAAACCGAAGAGCTATGAACTTCATAAGTGGGAAAATGAAGATGTCTATGAAAAAATCAATCCTCAAAATGAAAACATAGACTCATTATTGGTGGGAATGTGGATATTTCTAATTGTACCAACATGGAAGCTAAACTGACTTTGGTGCTGACTATTGAGTGTTGATTTTGAGAGTTTTCTTTCCACTGTCAACATCACATATAATTGTATTTAGCGAATATCCTCCCAACCTGCATCAAAGAAACATTAGAAAGAGAGTATGAAGACCAAATTAATCAGAACACAAAATTAGGTTGCGTCTCTGTATCCTGAGTTTCCTCATCGATTGAAAGATCCGATCAGAGACTATTTGAGAGACAGATAAAAAACGATGCATGAAGTGACGATAGATATATCGGGCTTGCCGCAGTAGATTCTAATGGACTCCAACTTTGTGCGATATTTCCCCTCGATCTCAGATTCTTTTTATGGCTATGGCTTGAAAATCTCATTAATATTTGAAAATGGAAGTTGTTGAACTCGGAGAGCGGTTTCTATATTAAATTTGTGAGGAGGTTCGAGATTGTTTGTAAAATGGATGGTAGATAGATTGTTTGAGAACAGGTTGAATAAGCATGCTGTTTTGCGCAGGTAACCTATTCTGGGTTCCGAGCAGGTTGAATATTCTGGGTTCCGAGCAGGTTGAATAAGTATGATGTTTCGAGCAGACAACCAGTTCTGGGTTCCGAACAGGTTGAATATTCTGGGTTCCGAGCAGGTTGAATAAGTATATGATGTTTCGAGCAGACAACCAGTTCTAGGTTCCGAGCAGTTTTTACTTGTTGCAGTTAAAACGAGCAGGATGTACGAAAATGGAATTGGATTAGCTCTCAAAAAGTAATATAAAAAGCATAGGTTGTATAATGATGTGACACAACTATATATAGGACTTGTAAACTAAGGTTTCATGTACCTATGGTTAGAAATTAACCATATGCCTTACAAAAGGTAACCCATATGCAATAAAGTAACTAAGCATGTCTTTTAGGGAGAGTTGAACTTTTTGGACTTGATGGGCTGTGAGTAGGATTTAGCACTTGAGAGAGCAGGTTGAACTGAGAGCGCTTGAGAGAGCGAGACAACCTGAGAACGCTTGAGTAGTGGGATAAACTAAGAGCGCTTGAGAGAGCATGACAAACTGAGAGCGCTTGAGAGAGCGGGATAAGCTGAGAGCGCGCTTAAGAAAGCATGATAAGCTGAGAGAGCACGATAAGCTGAGAGAGCAGGATAAGCTGAGGGCGTGCTTGAGAAAGCAGGATAAGCTGAGAGAGCACGATAAGCTAAGGGCATGCTTGGGAGAGCATGACAAACTGAGAGCGCTTGAGAGAGCGGGATAAGCTGAGAGCGCGCTTGAGAAAGCAGGATAAGCTGAGAGAGTATGATAAGCTGAGATAGCAGGATAAGCTGAGGGCGTGCTTGAGAAAGCATGATAAGCTGAGAGAGCACGATAAGCTGAGGGCGTGCTTAAGAAAGCAGGATAAGCTAAGAGAGCACGATAAGCTGAGGGCATGCTTGGGAGAGCAGGATAAGCTGAGGGCGTTCTTGAGAAAGTAGGATAAGCTGAGAGAGCAGAGAGGCTGCATGCCCAGGGCAGGTTCGTGTTTGTTCGTTGTATGTTATGCATCTAAGTTTGGTACTTAGGCAAATTATTGGTTTGAGAGTGTGCTTACCCGACCTCGTCGTGCGTTGGATGGTCGAGAGGGCTTTTCTGCGAGTCGGAACCCGGCTTACGATGAGATCCGTCACGTGGCTAAGCTTGCGAGGATACTCGGCTTATATTGCTTAGACGTTCGTAGAAAAACATGCAGGTCGGGGCCTGGCTTGAATTTCTGTTCGGTTAATATCCAATTAAGAGAATTTATAGATTATTTCACTACAACATTTATGAGAAGCGCGGTTTATCTGCGAATCGGAACCCGGCTTACGACGAGATCCGTCACGTGGCTAAGCTTGCGAGGATACTTGGCTTATATTGCTTAGATGTTCCTAGGAAAACATGCAGATCAGGGCCTGGCTTAAATTCCTGTTCGACCATGCAGCCGAGTTATGGAATTGTAGATTATTTCACTACTGCATCTATGGGAAACGCGGATGAGTATTCTTCTGGACGAGTATCGATACAGATTTTAGCTCGAAACTATTAAGGTGTTAGTTTGGGTTAGTGTAGGAATTTTGTGATAAAAATGAGTAGGATTACGTTCGGAAACGAGTAGGATTACGCTTGGAGTGCATGCGACCTGGAGGCTGCTCTGGGTGCAGGCGACCTGGAGGCTACTCTGGGTGCAGGCGACCTGGAGGCTGCTCGGTGGTGCAGGCGACCTGGAGGCTGCTCGGGGGTACAAGAAACCTAGAGGCTGCTCGGGATGCATGCGACCTGGAGGTTGCGCTGGGTGCAGGCGACCTGGAGGCTGCGTGGTCGTGTGGCCTGGTCGGACATCCTGGTGCGCTCGAGTGTCTGTCAGAGATCAACCGAGTTTCTGACTGTTCGCTGCGAGCCGACTAGTTCGATTCTGTCGAATACAGAGGCCGGGCTGACAGTGCGCTTGGTTCCTGCTTTCCAACTGAGAGAGCGCGCTTGAGAGAGCGCGCTCGAGAGAGCAGGACAAGCTGAGAGCGCGCTTGGTTCCTTGTTAGGCGGAGACGAAATTATCTGGTGGCTCCGGTCGTTAGAATACAGACATTGGGCTTGAGGGTTGCTCGATTCCAAGAGAGAGGAGTAGGATTAGAGGGTAATTTTACCTGCGGGAGATGAGTTTGATCGACGGGAGTGGCTGTCTCTGCCGATGCTTGGTGGGATTGTGATAGAGGTTTGCGTCTTCACCATCTTTATGCGTAAAAAGAGATATTTGAGAAGCCCCCTACTTGGCGCGCCAAATGTTGAACTTGGAGAGCGGGTTCTACATTAAATTTGTGAGGAGGTTCGAGATTCTTTGTAAAATAGATGGTAGATAGATTGTTTGAGTGCAGGTTGAATAAGCATGCTGTTTTGGGCAGGTAACTTATTCTGGGTTCCGAGCAGGTAACCTATTCTGGGTTCCGAGCAGGTAACCTATTCTGGGTTCCGAGCAAGTAACCTATTCTGGGTTCCGAGCAGGTTGGATAAGTATGATGTTTCGAGCAGACAACCAGTTCTGGGTTCCAAGCAGGTTGAATAAGTATGATGATTCGAGCAGACAACCAGTTCTGGGTTCCGAGCAGGTTTTACTTGTTGCAGTTAAAACGAGCAGGATGTACGAAAATGGAATTGGATTAGCTCTCAAAAAGTAGTATAAAAAGCAGAGGTTGTACAATGATGTGACACAACTATATATAGGACTTGTAAACTAGGGTTTCATGTACCTATGGTTAGAAATTAACCATATGCCTTACAAAAAGTAACCTATATGCAATAAAGTAACTAAGCATGTCTTTTAGGGAGAGTTGGGCTTTTTGGACTTGATGGGCTGTGAGTAGGATTTAGCACTTGAGCTAAATCCAGATGTAACAGAAGTGAAAGAATTAATAACGAAAGAAGTAATCCAGGATTGGAATCATAGGAAGAGGAAAATGAGTCGTGTGTAACAAAACTGAGAGATGGAGGAGAAGAAACGACTCCTCTTGGTTTGCTTAGACATATGACAACATAAAGAGAGATAGGGAAAGCTGACGTGTCAAGCTCATGGAGAGAGGTTGATCTTTTATATAGTAGATGATTATGTCAATTGCACAAACCACAAAGTGAATATAAATTAGATAATTTTTTTTCAAATATCACTATAATTCTAGATATTAGCTATACGGCCACAAATGTTTTAAGAAAAAAATCTATAGACCGGAAAACTATTAAATATAAATAGAGGACAAATACTTGAGGCTTTTGAAAGCGTGGGATGAAAAAGTAAAAAATACTCCTGCATGCGTCTCGAAATATGAAAATTTTATTTTATTTTTGTATATAGTTTTCTTTCTTCTTCTGATCAACATCTTTATGTCACGTTTGCATCTACTTTGTTCGAGAAAAAAAAACAAACAAACAGTGCAACAAACATCAATTAATCTCCACTACCAACATTTTCAGGTTTTTGCAAATACGACCCATGAATTCTTATAGCTTTTACATATGAGTTGAAATTTTTCAACCCGTGACAAAGTCGTTTTGTCCATAGATCTAAGCTTGAAACCCAAATAATTTAACAACCATCACTCGCAAAAGCTCATTAGTAACGGTGAATGAGTTGCTTGTATGCATCCGGGTTCTTCGAATAATACTCGATCTCAGACTGTTAAAAGAAAATTTGAAAAACAATAGATTAGTAGTGTTTATGTTATGTACCATTGTGAAATCTTTTGGAACGTAAAAGGTAATAATAGTGTACCTTACGAACTCCTTTTATGGCAACTAATAGCTTTTGTCCGACCAAATCGTGGAGGACTTGGTCTTTCTCCAGAGCTTCAACAGCTTCCGAGAGCGACTCAGGAAGTCTCTTCAATGTAGCAGCTACATCGGCCGGGTTTGTATCTGATGTTTCATCAAAGTAAATGCAAAAGAAAATAGTGACAAATCTTGATAACTCACAATTTTATAACATAAATGCGCAAAATTCCATACGAGCAACTTGAGATCAAGCTTCATCTTAAGCATGTCTTAGAATGAATAACATGAAGGTTTTCTTACCTATTGGACTAGGAAGTTGGAGGTGTCGTCGAAGACCATCAATACCGGCAGCCATTATAACGGCCAAACCGAGGTAAGGATTTGCGGAGCCATCAAAAGATTTGATCTCAAAGTTAGTAACTAAGCCATCAGGAGTTCCTGGTGGAGAAGCGGTTCTTAGTGCCGCTTCACGGTTTTCCTTACCCCAACACTGGAATGCGCCACTCCATGTATTGGGTTGGATTCGGTAATAGCTGAAAATTTAGTACATAAATCAAAACTTAGTAAAAAACTAATCGAGTAAATTACTCGAAAATATGTGGTTTTAGTTACCTGTTTGGAAGTGGAGCTGTAACAGCTAAGATTGAAGGGAGGTGAAACAGAACTCCGGCCATGAACTCTTCTCCAATGGAAGACATTCCATGAGCAGATGATTTGTCTAATGCTGGGAAGACGTTTTCACCGTTTTTCCAAAGACTTAGATGCACATGTGATCCAGAACCAATGTCACATAAATCATACCTGGAAAAGAAAAACACAAATGCATTTTTAAAATCCAGTATTAAAGCGTATAATTTTGCGGGAAAGAGAGAGCGACATACTTTGGAACAAACGTAGCGAGCAATCCATGTTTCCTTGCAACTGATCTTATAACTTCACGCGTGTAAACCAAATTGTCCGCAGCACGAGATGAAATGGTGTGTCCCAAAGATACCTCAAACTGACCTTTTCCGGATTCAGCATGAAACTATGACAAAATTTAAACACGTCAAGAAACATGATGTAGTTTGAGATCTTGACTGATCATTCTGAAGAATGTTTGAAATTGTTTTAACCTGTTCAACTGTGATGTTCAAGGACTCGAGCGCAGGTACAATTTCATGGAAAATCGGAGCCACAGCATCAAATGAGGATGTGGAACAGTAAGGACCAAAGTCAAAAGGCACATACTCTTCTTTCCCTTCCCTAAAGATAATATGGGTAGGACAAGTGGTACGATTATGAGACTCAACAAAAAACAGATATTCAAGAAACATATAGTCGCATACCTCACAGCATTCTTGAGGAGATAAAACTCATTCTCAAAACCAGCGTTCATTACCTAAAGCCAAGGAAAGTTTGAGCGGAAGCAACAAAAAAGCCAATAAAAGGTTACATAGAAAGGGTATATGGAAATTTTTACCAAGTCAAATTCATCTTTGAGAACTTTTGTGACCCTTCTTAAGGCCTCTCTTGGACAGTATTCCCATGCTTCACCAGGCTTCAAATGCATGTCAGCTAAAACCATGCTCTCTTGCTTCGTCCTAACGGTAAAATATTAGATGTGATCAATGTAACAAAGAAAAAAAAGAACATCTTGCAAAGAGAACGGAGACACGTAAAGTACCATGGTATTGTCTGCTTGGTTGATAGATCTGGAACCAGTCTAATCTCACCCACACCAGTCAACTTAGACTCTTCTGCTGGTCCATCAGAAAATGAAGGCATCCCCATCGATGCAAAAGTTAGTCCAACACCATTCTTCTTCACACTTCTGTTAAAACGTTGCGCTTGAACAGCCTGAAACAATACAATAAACAGAATCCTTGTCAAGTTTCTATACTTATAAGGAAAAAAAAACAATCAGTGAAAACAGAGGTTTCTTCAGAAATGAAAAAAGAAAACTCACACGGCATCTTTGTTGTCCAGACGTATCAACCCAAATAATGCGTACAAAAGAACTACTATCTTCTTGAACATCAGGCTCTTTCGTCTGTAATTTGGGAGATATTCTACTTTCTGGAATAGATGAATTTGTTTCTACATCAAGCTTATAGAATCCAATTGCATTCCGTGAGAAAATGTCTTTAGCTGCATCAATAGCTTCCATGAGTGAGAGATCACCACTAGCACATGCATCACGCAGAACTAAGAAGATGACCTCGCGTGCTTTCTTTGCACCTGCAAGAAAACAGAGAACGTTGTTCATGGCTGAAGCAAGGATATTTCAAGTTTTAAAAATGTAGAAACTACAAAAAAGAAGTAGCAACTTGAACTAACCTAAATAGTAGGTCTCAGGAGATGCATACCCATCAGTACTGAACATCACCTGCAAAATATTTTATGGTTAGCATTTTATGTGACTTAAGAACAACAAGAAAGATAATGCAAGTAAAAGAACTTATACCACTGTTGATTATGTTAATAAGTTGCATTCAGATTTTACCTTTTTTGTCGAGGCTAAGTCAAGAAGCTCCTTAACTGAAGACACCATACCATGGACACTAAGCTTTGGAACCGCTAACCCGAAATCAAGGTAAACCTTAAGGAACAAAAAGATTGACCAAGGTCAAGCAATCGATATGGTATAATTTTACAGGTAATTGGAGTTGTGTATGAAGAAAACCTGAGGATAAACTGAAGCCAGAAATGAAGCTTCCTTTGAGAATGGATAAGATGCATGAAGAAGAACTATACGACACTTTGCAAATCTTTTGTCCTCTAGAAGGGTTCTAAGGTGAAGCGGGTTTGACAACCGTAAATCCAAATCCCTGTCACCAAAACTGGTTCAAAGAAAAGAGATTTTCATTACTACTGAATTCTTAGTTTCATACTTTTACTAACATCAATACACAAAAACAAGAAAGACCCTCAAAAAGTAGACAAAATCTTGCATACCCTGTGTGAATCTGCAAAGGTAAGTCGCATCGTTCAGCAACCTCCAAACTACACGTAAGAATGTAATCAATCAAGCCTTTGTTTCCGATTCGGACAGGCTTTCCATCTGCAGCAAGAAGAAGGTAAGGGTGATCAGAGAAAAGCTACACCACATCTATAATCGGACCAAACGTGCAATCCATCTTACCTTGCAAGACATCGATAAGGCCATTCTCAGCAACTTCTTTACTCACATGAGTATCGATATCTAAACCGCTACGATAAGCAGCAATAGTTTTTAAAGCAACAATATCTGGAACAAGCGTGACCAAAGTCAAGGTAAACCAACACTACATTTTGATCATTACAAGAGTATTCTGAAACCAAGCATCGAGCAAAGGATATGAGTTTAGTCTTTCAACAAAGGCTTTAGTGAAAGAATCCAAATTCCAAGAAGAATCCTCGTCGAGGATTTGCTCGGCAAGAGTTTCGATTCGCAATATTCGACCAACAAATGGAACAAAGTTTCTATGCCATTCAATGTCATGTTTCTTGTCTAGCTTCAATCCATCATCAATAAGCAAAGCAGAGATTCTTGCTTCTTTAAAACACTTTGAAGTAAAAGAATCCAAACCCGATTCTTGTCGATGTTTATCAATCGACTCCCAAGATACTTGAGTGCCATAAAGTTGAGCAATTTCCCTCAAATTCCTCTGTTTCCATAGACAGTAGACCCATTACCCATAAATCAACTTAGAACATGAAAGTAAGTTCCAAAAAAAAAAAAAAAAGAATATTTTAGGTGATTCCAAGTAATGTAATAAACAATTAAAAGTCTTGTAGTGAAATTTCAGAGCTAAAACTAAACTCAGAACAGGCTCGTTTAACTAATCCAATTAAATAACAAATTCTAGACTAGTTAAGAATCTAATCACACATAAAACGACGGTGTTTAGAGAGCTAATCAAAACTCAGCGCCAAAGGGAGTTTAATAACAGACATAAATGGTACCTTGAAGGAGAGAGAGTGAGGAGCAAAGGATAAAGCGTCGCCGGTAGCCTCCGACAAAGCTCCGATGAACGGAAAAGACGAGTCGAGAGCGACAATGTTGTGGGCGTGACCATCGACGAGCTCTACTTTCTCAATTGCTTTCTTTAACTCCATCTCCATATCTCTCTCTCTCTCTGTAATCAAGCTCGCGAAGAAGACGTCCGTTCGATTAACTGGTTTCGTGTTCGTCTTACTATAAAGACATGATTTTGAGTTTGATCAAATCTTCGTTTTATCTGCTTTTGGTCGGTGGCCGATGTCTCTGACCTTTGATTTCACGACGGAGTTTAGTGGAGAGTGTGATGAACACTCATCATCCACGTGTCTTTGTTAGGTAATGCGGATAACATTTTTTGTTCTCACATTTCCTTCCAAAAGAGTGAAAGACCAAGTTTCTTCATTTTCTTGTTTCTAAATTCCGGTTCACATCAATTTCTACATTCCGGTTCACATTCCACTGTCATTCCGGTCCGATAATGGAACGTTGGTTAATACTAACACTTAGCAAGCCTGGTAATTAGGCATTAGAGTTTGGATTGGTTCTGAAATTAACCAAACTGACCATTGTGGAGGAAACTTGATGATTACGTGTCAGTGTAAGTTAATAAGCCAAACCATTGTAGCTGTATTATACTCTCTAATCATTGATTTTTGATTCTCTGGGGATTGTTGTTGATGGAGAAAAATAAAATTTGTAGAGCTGGGCAAAATAGCTCAAACCGAAAAAATCGACCTGAAATTATTCGAACCAATCTCGAAACTAATTTTAAAAATATATGAATGGGACCTTAACATCTAGTACCAACAAACTCGTCCCGAACTGCAACAAGAATAAAACCGATATACTTTCTCCATTTTGATTACTCATCATTTTTCTTCCCAAAATTATTCAGATAGAATTCATTTGACTAGCAGTTATAGCCAAATTTCCAATGATGATTTACATCTATATGACATATATACTTTCTCCATTTTGATCATAATAAATTCCGGTTCACATTCCGGTCCGGTCCGGTCCAGTCTCGTTTCACAGATTCGAATTAGAAATTAAATCGACAAATAAAAACCGATAAAATCTGTTAACTTTTTTGAAAATCTATAACAATAAACCGGAATCCCAAGCCAAAACCAATCGAAAACCAAACCAAAATCACTATCTCCATCAGTATAGGATCAATTGCTGGTTTGCCCTTCTGGGTTGAACCGAATGCTGAAATAACCTTCAATAAAAAAATGATTTAGTTTTGATTTTCTTTATAGAAGATGGTAAATGACGAAAAAGACCATTATCCAAACAAGGTTGAATCGGGTCAAACCGTTTGACCCGAAAACCCATCTAAAAACACTTAGGTTTTTTACAATTTTTCTATCTTCTTCTTTCCTAAGCTCTAAACTGAAAACACTTAGGCTCTAATCAGTTTATTTTCGATTACAAAGGAAATCTAGGTTTGGGGTTTAATCTTTATCGAATCGGAAAAAAAATATGGGTTTGAAGTCCAATCTTTATCGAATCGAAGAAAAATATGGGTTTGGGGTTGAATCTAGGTTTACAGTTGACTACTTCGATTCATAGGAAATGCGTACAAAAGCTGAGGCTAAGCGAATTGGACCAGTTTATGGCAACCTAGAAGAGAGGAATCGAGAAGAGAGGAATCGAGAAGAGAGAAGGCGAGAAGAAGAGAGAATTCGAGAAGAAGAAAGGAATCGAGAGGAATCGAGGAATCATGATGAAGGAAGTGGTGCAGATGCACATAAGGATTCACAGCCAATGGTATGTTGATATGAGCTATGAGCAAAATATTGGAAGTTATAATGTTTATGTTCTCATACGTGTTATGAACAATCGTTTTTAATTTGATACTTTTGTAGTGTGGATTCAGGAATTAGATGAGGAATCAGATTACCAATCGTATGAGGAATCAGATGAGGAATCAGATGAAGAATCAGATGAGGAATTAGATGAGGAATTGGTGGATGAATTAGAGGATCCTCAATTAGAGAATCCTGGAATAGAGAATCCTGAATTAGAGGAAGTACAAGAAGAAGTACAAGAGGAAGTACAAGAAGAAGTACAAGAGGAAGAAGACGCAGTGGAACCAATGCATCCTTTGAGGATGTTCTTGAACGCTACTGACTATTCAAAGCTATGCAAGATTTCAACTAGGTGTTACATAAAGAAGGCGGTTGATACAATAAACAGTGTACTATCTACAAAGGAGAAGAGATGGTTTCATGATCACCCCCAATTTAAGCATTTCTTCCATATGTATAAGGATAAAAACCATAAGGTGAAAGGTATGTGGTTGTTAATTCTTCGCATGGCTTGTACTGATAAAAAAGAGAATGTTGGTTTGTTGTCAATGGAGTTCCCATCCGGTATTCGTTAAGAGAACATGCGCTCATCTCTGGATTAGACTGCCATCATTATCGTAATGATTACCAGGAAAAAGGGAGTTTGAGGTTTGTGAAAAAGTATTTCAAGAAGACAAAAGTAACACTAGAACGTGTTGAACAGAAACTGCTGGAAATGGGGGGTTGTAGAGATAGAATCAAGATGGCAATACTTTTCTTCTTAAGTAGTGTTTTGGTTGGGAAGAAAAAGACTGGAAAACAAGCACATGAGGTAGAGCCTTTCTTTCAAAGAGTTGTAGATGATGTGGAGTTGTGTCAGACGTTTTCATGGGGACGATATACATTTGAAGACAACATAAAAGAGATATTTCATATGGTGGAATATTTTGAAGGGGTTGCTAAACCAACATGGAGCTTTCCTAGTTTTCGTATTCCTATGGAGGTAAGTTTTATTTGTTTAGTTGTTACTAGTCTTTGTAATGATGGATTAGTTAGTAAATGATGGGTAAAATTTGTAGGTTTTGGCTTTTGAAGCAATTCCAGATTTAAAGAGAAAATTTAGAAAATATTTTACGGTTAGTCCAAGCTGTCCAAGGATATGGAAGATGAAGTTCAAACAGAGTTCTATGAAAGGTTTTTCCTTATCAGAACTTAATGATGTGTTGGGATCAACAAATGTATCTTCTGCTTAACATCTTTAACATTAACTCTTATTCAGATATTGGATACTGATTTGTATTTGTGTATATTGCATAGGACATTGAAAGTGTCTTGCAAACCAATGAGGTTGAAGAAGATATGGTAAGACAACTGATGGATGGATCTGATGATGAGATAGACGCATTTGATCCAATTGTCGATGGCTGGAAAAAGTGCATAGTTAAACAGAAACCAATTAGGTGGGAAGATATGTTCAATGCTGATATCAATGGTCGGAAAAAAAGAAAAAATGACTGAAGAAATGGCTGAAGAAATGGCAGACGAAAGTGGAGATCCTTCACCATCCTCTAATCTTCCATCTTTGCCTGGACTGGCAGAGGTTGTACAGATTGTGGAGCTGTTGAGAAAAGAAATGAATGATGGATTGAAGGGTATACAAGAGAAGCTTGATGCACAAGATGTAAGAATCAAAGTTGTTGAAGACTTTGTGAAGAATGCAGAGAAGAGTGTACCTGGAAGGGATGATGAATGGGATAATGATATGGGTTACGATTTCAGTTTTCCTAGTCCAAGAGGAAACCAACTAGCAGAAGCAGGGGTTGTTGCTAAAAAAGCACAACGAACAGTGGAAGAGGTTATTGATAAAGGACATCCAAGGGAAATAGAAGTAGAAGCAGATGATGTGGGTAAAGATGCGGAAGTAACTGAAGATGTTACTGAAGATGCTGTTATGGAAGATAGCCTGGAAGAACCAACTACCAAGGTCACTGAAAAAGAATTAGAACCAACTAACAAGGATGTTGTGATGGAGGAAGAAGAAGCTCAGGGTAAGAGTGATGAAGGAGGTGAACCAAAGGCTGAGGGTGAAGAAGAAAGTGAGGGTAATGATGAAACTGATGGTGACAATGTGACGCTTACTCCAAGTGTTGTGATGAGAGTAGGGGGTGTGCGAATGAAAATTTTATCTAGCAAGAAGAAAAGGATTAGAAAGCCTTCCTGTTTTAAGTTGTCTCCTTACGAGCCGAAATAGGCAACAGGTTAACACTTTAGCAACAATTAAAACTTTAAAACTTTGATTTGTAGTTATTAGTTTTTGGATTAGCACTATTGTGTATGAGATACTTTGTTAGTGGTTTTTTGCATTTGAATTGACAAAAACTAAAACTGGTAGTTATAGTATAACTAGGACAAATAGTACAACTAAGATAAATATGGTACAACTAATACTGATTTGTACTAGTTGTACATCAAGAATATTGACTAAACAATTCTAAAATCTGAGTGACCACTCGTGTTTAACACATAAATTATGCCTTTGTATTTTTCTGAGTAATAGGCTATTTAAGACATAAATAGAAACATCAAATTTTTAAATAGCACATACATAATCAAAGTCAGATCCTAAACATCATAGTCATTACATAATTAAGCTAAAATATGACATCAAAGTTATTAGTCATTACATCAAAGTATTCCCGAAAATATTACATAGCAAATGCTAATATTACTTGTAGAAACAGAAGGTTGCAGTGGATACAACAAAGATTTCTGCACCAAGAAGACACTTGAGCACCCAATCCTTCACACCTCCCTTCGTAAGCAACTCCAATTCTAACTCTAATTCCTTCAGCTTCGATTCACACTCCGTTAGGCGATTCTTCATCGCAACAAATTCCCCATCATCAGATGCCTTCGCTCCAAACACTCTAAATGTTCTGAATCTTATCATTCGCCTCATTAACTGCGCTTTTGAGGATGGTAAATTCCTCCATAACTGCATCATCCCACCACTTCCATATGTGAGCACCTCCATCCTAGATTGAAAAACAATTATTAGAAGACAGTTCCACAAGATTGAAAAGAAACAAACTGACAATAAAACATCATATACACTTACGTCATTGTTCTTCAAACGAAGAACTTCCTTCCAGGGTTGTACTCAGTGCGGGAAGTCTGCAACATGACTAATCCACCACAAAAACACTTACTTGCCGGGAACCCATACTCTGAAACAGCTTCTCGACATTTCCTAGGGACGCTAGCTGCGGCTCCAGATGAAGAACCGCTCCAACTGTAACTGGAGGTCCTCCCCATTTCCTATACGAACAAGAAAACCCTAAATTAATTAGTAATACCAAAATTGAAAACCTAGATCTACAAGTATAAATCCCAAAATCGAACACCTAGATCTACAAGTAACCCAAACTCGAAACCACAAATGAAAATCCCAAAACTCAAAACCCTAGATCTACAAGTGGAAATCCCCAAATCGTACCCCAAAATTGAAACCCTAGATCCAAATCCCAAGTGGAAATCCCAAATCTGAAACCCAAAACCGAAAACCAAAGTAAAATGAGAAGAAAAGAAATGAGCTAACCTGAAATCGCCTGAAATTCGCTTGGAGACTGTAAACCCTAGTTTGATAGATGAAAAAAGAAGAAAATGAGTTGTGTTATTCTCGAGGACGCAATTGAGGAATAAAAAAAAGTATTTTTTTCTTATTTTTTCAATTTAAAAATTTTAAAATTTTAAAAGTTTTCCTCCAAAAAATATTAACACGTTTTTAACACGTTTTTATACATCGACTTTTTTTATACACGTTTTGATTATTTTTATTGGAACCGAGTGACGTGGCGCCGCCAAATGAAACACATAGTTGTACCAAGATGTTAGTTGTACAATTTATAACATAGTTGTATTTTCCTAGTTTTTTAGTTTAACTAGTTGTACACCATTATAACTTGAAATTTTTATAGTTGTACATACCATAATCATAAATACTTTTAAGATTCTAAGAGATTCATATGAAAATATATGTGATTAAAAATTTTCCTCGAAATTAACAACTAAATTTGAATCCTACTACGAAACCATCCTTATAAGTGTATGTACATTTTCCCTTTTCTTAAAACTTAACATTTGTGAACTTAACGATTTATTATTTTATTAACTTAATATTTGTTAACTAAATTTTTATCAATACATCAATACACAACAGTCTACTAATACACAAAACATAAAATCCAAAACATATTAAATTATGATAAGAAATCAAAATTTTCATAAAATTCAAAGAAAACAGAGAGTGTCATGAAATCCAGAAAGACAAATATTCTTCACAACAGTCTACTAATACACAAAACATAAAATCCAAAACATATTAATTTCTTCTCATGATCAGATTGTACGATTATCATCACTACGGAGATAATCAAACAAAGAACTCGTCTTTTGCTTCTTCTTGTTACAACCATGTTCTCCCGTTGACGTGTACCTTTTCTCTTTCCGTCTTCTTGATTTTGGTGTATATGGTGGAGGTAGCAAAGACTTTGCTTTTATATCATCTGGAATTTTCCATTAAGATTGATGTGGCACTAAGTAGATAGTCCTTTTATATGCTAATGACCATTCTCGCACCAGAAAATATTTGGCGCACAACTCATATAATTTGAAGATCCTCTTCTGGTCATTCACAGCTGCCGCAATACCATGGTCACAAGGATACCTATCAATGTCAAATCGCTTACAACTACAACTTCTTTTTTCCAAATTCACCAAATACTTCTTACCATATTTACATGTGACACTAAACTCAAGATCGAGACTGTTTAGCTCCGTCACCGGAAGCTTTCTTCTTCTCAATGCGCTCATCGATTATGTCGTCCACTACAGGAACCAACATCTGACCAGCCGGAATTGCATCAGCCTCTTGTCTATGTTTGTTAAACCACTCTGATACTTTCGCAACAATCGCGTCAATCAATGGTAGCAAGGCGTACTTCCTTGCATCTCTAAACAAAGCATTAATAGACTCAGCTGAGTTAGTAGTGTCTATATTGTACTTCTCACCAGGAAAACAACATCTTGCCCATTTGTGCACACCTACACTATCATCTAGATATTGCCGTGCAACTGGGTATCGTGACGAGAAAGCGTCATACATTTTCTCAAACTCAGCAACTGTATACGCATGGGCGGACTCCTTAAATGTATTTGCAACTACATCTTTCTTCATATAAGACACTTTATTTCTCATATTTTGCGACAGATGAAAGATACAATACCCATGATGAGCCTTCGGGTATAGTACTTTCACTGACTTGATGAGGCTCTGATTTCTATTCGATATAAATACCAATTCATCATCATCATGTACTATGGTTTTCAAGGTTCTGAAAAACCACATCCAACTCTCATCTTTCTCACCATCAACCACAACAAAGGCAATGGGATAGTGATGGCGGTCTGGATCCTGAGTTGTTGCAACAAGAAGAGTTCCACCGTACTTAGACTTTAGAAAAGTTGCATCAACCATCAACACTTTCCTCATCGCCTTAAACCCTTCTATGCAAACACCCAAAGCAAAGAAAAGATACTTAAAGGAGTTGGTTTTCTTGTCTACTTTCACCTTTGTAATTGTGCCCGGATTAACTTGCTCTAGCATGTACAAATAGGAATACAACAAACTGAAATTGCTCTCCGGACTTCTCCTAACATCATAAACCGCTTGTCTTTTCCCTCTCCATGCTGTAGTGTATGAAGGTCTTACCCCAAGTCTTCCTTGAACCAAATCCATGAGAATTTTTTGTTTCAGTGTCTCAAATTTTCCTGGATAATCTTCATGCACAACACTAGCAACTAAACGTGTTGAAGCCTTCTTTTTATTTTTGCTTGTACTTGTATCAGACCGAGAACACGTATGTATCTTTCGGTAAGTTCTAACCGAAAAACGATCTGATTCCCCATCCCTTGCAACTCTTAGATTCAACTTACAACCATTCTTAACTTCACTACATTTTGCCACAAACAACACTGTATCCGACTTCTTCGTAACATACCCAAAACAATTCATATGTGCAGCCCTTTTAAGCATATCCTGAAGTGCTCTTTTACTTTCAAATTCATCCCCTACCTTCATACTAATACCATCATCCCATTCCTTACCTCCTTGATTTCCTCCTTGACTTCCTCCTTTTTTTCTCCACAGCCACTTGATTTTCTCCTTCACCTAAACCACCTAATTCCTCCACATCCACCTGATTTCCACCAGTGGCTGCATCACCATCATCATTAACTAATGACTCAACGTATACAGTCATAATACCTTCATTAACCTTATCTCTCCCATTGGAAACCATCTCATCATCACCAATCTCATCATCATTAGAAAGCATCGCATCATTATTTCCACCAAATTCACTTTCCTTTTCTCGTTCTACTCTTGAAAATTCTTCTCCCCACTGATATCCTCTATCATCTCTAATAACCTCCACATACAAAACATTCATACATAGCTCTTTACTTATTTCCATCAAATAACCATAAACACCATCATCATCATAAATATATGACGGTTTTTTCCTCAAGACCATTGGAAAGTAACTCAATTTAACTGTTTCATCTTTATCCAAATGAATCTTCTTCCTTATACTCTCCACTAACAAAGAATAAGTTACCTCCTCCACATGTGTTCTGAAGACTAAAGTCTGATATTCATCCTCTCTTGAAATCCATTCTACGTGACCTTCTCTCTTATCATAATGTCCACCATACTCAAAATGTATTATTGTGCAATGGCTACTACTCATCGTACCCTACAAAAGAATGAAAACCAATTTTAATCAATATTAACTTTCCCATTAACACACAACAAGAAGCAATATCAAAATCAACTAGCCCCAAATCGTTTACTAATAAGAAATCGTCCACTCTTAACTAATTCATTAAGTTCAAATTAACTCAAATTGGAGCAAACCCATCATTCAAAAAATTACAAGACACCACTAATTTAACACTAATTGAAACAAATCAAAGCAAACCTATAACTAACGATAGAATAGGAGCAAACCCAATGACGATTTCAGCTTAAACCCAAAGGCAAAGACAAATCCGAGAACTTCACCTGAGATGAATGCAAAGACGACGACGACGAGTTGAGCTCCAATGGATGGATTTTCGACCTCCGACGACGTTAATGAATGTGATAATTGAAGATCGAAGATAACTGAGCCCTAACGAATTGATGATAATGACGGTAAAGAATTTGATTTCTTTGCTTTCAGATATGAAATCCTGATCCGTTACAACGGATTGATTTTGTTTTTAGATACAAAAGAGAAAGTGAAATACTCAATTCTCATTGGTTGAGATTCAGAAAAATACATTTCTATTGGCTACGAAATAAACAATTCTGATTGGGTGCTGGTTTTTATTTTATTATTTAAAATACTACAACTTAAGGAGGGGCAAAATCATCAGCACAACAACTCCTTTACTAAAGAAGGGTAGAGAGAATAGAAAAGGGTACAAATGAATTGGTTTCAACCCAGAAGGGTAAACCAGCAATTGATCCGTCAGTATATAATACAGACCGCAAATTTGAAATTGGAAAGCTCCAAATCGAAAATAAAAAATCGGAAAGCAGAGCAACTGTCTCTCTCGTCTTCTAGCTTTAGCACTGTCTTCTTCTCCTCTCTTATCTTTCTCTCTCTCGCATGCTTCTTCAATGGCGTTAAAACAGCAGCCTGTTCAAAGGAATCATTCGGATTACGCCAATGAATTCATACAACTCTCTCCTAAGATTCGCTGCTTTTCTCGGTAACATTTCTCGTTGTTTTGATTTTACGTTTCGTTAATTCAATTATTCGATTTGGGTTTTTCTTACTCGACCTGTCTCTCATACTTGCAGAAGCATGGCTCAGCAACTTATCTCATCCCCTGTTTATTTTCGCCATGTAGCCTCTGTTTCAAATACGCCCACCACATGTTCGACTAAAGTCCCCAACGAACGTGGGAGGAAATTGAGCTCTGGTCTGATCTCTACAAGACACCAAGGAGATCCTAAGAAGGAATTGTCTCGGATTCTGAGAGAAGACGCTGCTGTTAAAGGCGTCGAGAAGAAAGCCAATTCCCAAAAGTACATTACTTTGTGGCCAAAAGCTGTTCTTGAAGCACTTGATGAGGCTATCAAAGAGAATCGATGGCAATCTACTCTCAAGGTACAAATTTTATGTAGCATTCATATTCATGTTTCTCTACTTTATAGATTTTCCATCTTCTTAGGAAGCAGCATTGGTATGAGCCAAGATGCAAAACATACACAAAGCTGTTTAAAGTGCTTGGGAATTGCAAACAGCCTGAGCAGGCTAGTTTACTGTTTGAAGTAATGTTGTCTGAAGGATTGAAACCAACCATTGATGTATATACATCTCTTATAGCTGTTTACGGCAAAAGCGGACTTCTAGACAAAGCGTTTGCCACGCTTGAATATATGAAATCAGTAAGTGATTGCAAACCAGATGTGTTCACCTTTACTGTTCTCATCAGTTGCTGCTGCAAGCTTGGTCGGTTTGATATGGTTAAACGCATCGTTCTTGAGATGTCGTATCTTGGAGTTGGATGCAGCACAGTTACTTACAATACTATTATTGATGGGTATGGAAAAGCCGGCATGTTTGAAGAAATGGAAAATGTTCTTGCTGATATGATCGAGGATGGAGATTCTCTTCCAGATGTTTACACGTTTAACTCGATTATTGGTTCGTATGGAAATAGTGGCAACATGAGGAAAATGGAAAGCTGGTATAATCGGTTCCAGCTAATGGGTGTGCAACCAGACATTACTACGTTTAACATACTGATCCAGTCATTTGGAAAAGCCGGAAGGTATAAGAAGATGAGCTCAGTTATTGATTTCATGGAGAAAAGATTCTTCTCCCCTACGACTGTCACTTACAATATAGTTATCGAGACTTTTGGAAAAGCTGGAAAAATCGAGAAAATGGATGATGTATTCAGGAAAATGAAGTTTCAAGGAGTGAAACCCAACTCTATCACTTATTGTTCGCTTGTTAACGCATATAGCAAAGCTGGTCTTGTCGCTAAGATAGATTCGGTATTGAGGCAAATTGTGAATTCAGATGTGGTACTGGATACACCGTTCTTCAACTGCATAATCAATGCATACGGTCAGGCTGGTGATTTGGCTACGATGAAGGAACTATACACACAAATGGAGGAGAGAAAATGTAAGCCTGATAAAATCACTTTTGCCACCATGATCAAAACCTATGATGCTCATGGGATTTTCGCTGCAGTCGAGGAACTTGAGAAACAAATGATTTCCACTGGTGAGAATTCGGGTATATGTTAGGTATTGCATCTCCATTTGGTGATTGTATTTGTGCTTGTTTTCTAAATTCCGTTTGTTCTATTTGGTTATAAGATGTAGGCAAGAAGAAGCTTATGGGGTGATGAATCAGTTTGTGAATTGCGCAATCTGCTCGAGGACTACATGGAATGTGGAGGTTGGAACAAATTGTTCACTCTCTGGAGATACGTGATTGTATAATAAGTAATGGAACGTTGGTTAGCACTTAGCAAGATCCCCAGAGCGGTATGGTGATTACCCATTAGAGTTTGGGTTGGTTCTGAAATGCTCACATTGTGGAGAAAAACCTAATAATTCCGGTTCAGTGTAAGTAACTAAGCCAACCTTTGTAGCTGTATAACTGTATTATAATAGATATATTTGTTGATTTTTGATTTTTTGGGGATTGAAATAACCTTAAATGGAAACCTCATTCGACGACTTATTTGATTGTTTTCCGGCAACAATATAGTTAGTTTAAAAAGAATAGAAATGGACACACACTCGTTGATTTTTTGTCTGAAATAACCTTAAATGGAAACTATAGAAGAATGCTTTTTGAATATATGAATTGCTTAAAAAATTGTAGATTTGAAGAAATAGTTGTCGGTTGGAAAAGGAGAATAGTTTAGGCAAATTTTGAAAAGAAAAGTGAAACTTTTGGCGGTTGGAGTAACAAATTTTCACTTTACTCAGTTTTAAATACAAAAATAAAGATCCCGCCTCAGCTTTAATCTCCGTCATCATAGGCAAGGTGCAAGAAGTACTCTTCTAGAAGTTTAAAAGACCATCTTGTTCATAAGAAGGTTTTTACAAATATATTAAAAAAAGAAGGGTTAATTTGCTAAATAGCACAATTTTGAATTATAATTAGTGTAATAGTCATGTAATAAATATAATTAAAAAACTAACAACTAATCTAAGGGAATTTACGATTTTATCCTTGATACATAATACATAATACATACTAATCTAGAAGAATTACGGGCAAAATTGTCCATAATACATATTATACACGATGAACAGTAATTTTGGCTATTGAGTAAATTATGATTTTTTTGTGTTATATTTGCCAATTTCCCAAAAAAGAATTAGTAATATAATATTATATGAGTTTCCTAAAACAAAAAAATTCACCAACTAAAATTTCTTAAACAAAAAATTTAAACTTTCTTGTTCCATTTTTAAGAACCCCATACTTATTTATTAATATTTTTTATACTCAAATATTATATTTTAATATTTAGAACTTTTGTAAAACCTCCCAATGGAGGTGCTCTTCTCTTCAAATTCTTTCCAATATGCTAGTCTGAGTCATTGGAAAAAACTAAAATTTGTAGTGGAACATAAGAGTTACAGTAATTAAAACGTACGATGAGAATACTATCGAAACCAAAATTGATGTTATGGTTCTATAATTATAATTCTTTTTTTCCAAACAATTATAATTATCTGGTTGTTGCATATATACCTGAATTTTATTTTCACATGTATACAAAAACAAAATAAAATTATTGAATCAACACCGCAAAATTGAATATCTTACCCACTAAAAAATCAAGTAGAAGTATATGAGAAATGTGATCTTTATGCTTTTTGCCTTCTCTAGAAGTTATAAATAATCTCTTCACCTGTCACATCTAAAACAAACCGTGAAATATCTAAACAAGAAAATAACCTAAAAATATTGTATGCTAGACAAGGTTGGTTAACCAAAAGGTAAGTTTACGTCAATGCCTCCGAAATTCCAAAGGTTGAACTAGTCTACGTTTGGTTTGTTGACCACATACGCACACAATTGAACGTTTCAAAGTGTCCTTTTTCAATAAAAAATAAAAACATTTAAACAAAAACAAAATGTCCATTTTAGACGGATCTCATTAGAGAAAAAAAACCTACAAGCAAATATGAAGCAACTTACATGCCGTGGTGTCTGGGTTTTAATTTATCTGATATATATGTAGTTTAAATTTACGAGTTGACTGAGTAACTAATTTACTAAGCATAAACGTCTTGATTCAAAAGTATTTTCAATAATTTCTAATGACGAAAATAATTTAAAATGGAAGGAATATTTCGACCTGGTAAGCGGGTGACCTTCAGCTTACAACATCCTCGATAAAACTTCAACCAAAAAAAATTGAATGAAACTAATGTGCGAATGATGATTTTGATTATTTGTGCTGGAATGTGATTTTTTTTTTTTTTTGGAATATGATTTTCGTTTTGTAAACTATAACCATTCAATTTAGCTAACCAAACCAGTTTTAAAGAAACATAAATTTATATTTCAACGGGTACTTATATATCCGTTAGAACTTCCCATACTGTAAGTTTCTTTTTTTTTCCCAATTTTTCTAATCGTAAATTTTCTTTCAATGGACTACTCACAAAACCAAAGGTCAAGTGAAATTAATTTTCTATGTTGTACGTACATCAATATCCAAAATATGTAACTTAACGTGTATGTACATCACTCCAGGGACGTCTCAATTTTTTTCAGGGTACTAGACAAAAAAAAAAATATTCCGGCTTTTTCTAATAGAATTTTTTTCTAATAAAAAAAATTCAGACCCTTTTCTCTTTAGTAAAAATTGAAAAATTTGTATCGACCTGTGCGGTGGAACCACTTGCCACTTCTCTTAGACGGCCCTGTACATCAGTATCAAAAATATGTAACTTAACAAAAAAAATATCAAAAATATATCTAAGTTGTCATTCATTATATAATATAATCTTTGTTTTATAGTTTAATAGTTTATACCTATCACCTTAGGCTACAATTTCTTAGGAATATAGTTAAACAAACTCAAGCCATTTCACACACACACATATATATATATATATATATATATATATATATTGGAGCTCATTTAATACATTTTAAAGAACTTGATTTTATTTGTTAATTTTTAATTGATTTCATTGTTGCGAAAAATTATCTCTTAATTAAACACTCTCAATCGATAAACTACAACGCAAATAAAATTAATTAAATGAAACTCATAAGTAAAGATTAAGTAATGTGCTTACCATGCTAACTACTCTATCAACCTTTAGGCAGGGACAAAACTAAGAAAGGTTTACATGTAATTATCTTCGTAGATAATTGCTTCTCATTTTGGCTATACTAGCTAGACCATGTCGTACTTCTTACACCTAAATCATAATCAACATATCTAAACTAAAGTCATTCTTTTCTCGTTCTACGCGTTCTCATGCTAGTATATTTTCATTTGTAAACTCTTATCCTCCGAGTTAGGCAACCGACTCTGGAGACATTTTCTGATTTATAAGTTTGGTTGAAAAAAAAAAAAAAAACTAAAGTCATTTTTATTGCCTTTTGTAAATGTAAGTTAAATTTTCAGAATATAAATTTCAAAAAAAAAAAAAAATTCAGAATATTTATCTAACTAATAATATTAGCTTACATGCAAGCATGTCGTTGCCTCGTTGGACTAATTAACGATTTTAACTTCCTTATATAAACCTTACACTACAAGAAAACAGGTGATATTTCGACGGACTTTCCGACGATCGACCGACGGAAGTCCGACTTCCGAAAATCCGTCGGAAATCTGTCACACTTTACCAACGGATTTCAGACCGCTACCGAAAGTGTCGGACATCCGTCGGTAAACCGTCAACTTGCACCGACGCATTACCAAAGGTTTCCTAAACGTCGGAATTTTATAACGCAATTCCGACGGATTACGATGTCGGCAAAGTCTAATTGGTTACCTTATCGTTAGCGGTGGCCGATGGGATTTGTGGGGCGTTATGTCGGAGGTTTTTGAAGGATTTCCGACGGAATTCCGACGGAATTCGTTCTATATAAGCTACGACATTCCATCATTCCATCGTAACACAATTCACATTGTAAAAGAAACACAATTCACATTATCTAAAAATTTAAAAGAGATGAGTTCTTCATATTTTCAGTCATGGATGGACGAGCCAATGATGGAAGAGGGGTCTAACTTATTAACGACCGAATACGCTCAAGGTATTTGCGAGTTCATGCAGTTACCTAGAAATCAAGAGGCGGCCACCAAAGGTCAGAATATCAAATGTCCTTGTTCTAATTGTTGTAATAGAAGTACTGTTGCGGTTCCTACTGTTTGGAACCACTTATATAGATATGGATTTAGGACCGGATATAAGGTTTGGTATTTACATGGAGAAACCAATTATGAATATGGTAGTACTAGTAGCAATGCACCTTATTTTCCGGATAGCATAGGGGAACCTACCGCGGGAGTAGACGTTGGGATAAGTACGGTTGCGATGGTTAACGATGCGTTTAGAGAGAATTTGCAGTCGGGTGGGTATGAGGGTGATAGGGTTGAAGAACCTAATTTAGAATCTCGAAGGTTTTTCGATATGTTAGATGCATCAAAGCAACCATTATACAGCGGTTGTAGGGATGGTCATTCACCGCTATCTTCTGCTAGTAGGATGATGAACCTGAAGACTGATTATAATTTGTCCGAAGAATGTGTTGATGCATTCGCCGAGTTCGTGAAAGATATTTTGCCAGAAGATAATATGGCCCCCGGATCATACTACGAGATCCAAAAACTTGTCGCCGGTCTTGGTTTGCCCTACCAGGTTATAGACGTGTGCATCGACAACTGTATGATATACTGGAGAGAAGACGAGAACCAAAATAAATGTAAATTTTGCTAGAAACCACGGTTCCTGGAGTCAAGTGGGAGGGTGAAGATTCCATTCAAACGGATGTGGTATTTACCCTTAACGGAGAGGTTGAAGAGGCTGTACGAATCAGACCGCACATCTACGGCTATGAGATGGCATGCAGAGCATAGTCAAGATGGAGATATCACGCATCCTTCTGACGCGGAAGCGTGGAAACACTTCCAATCCGTATATCCAGATTTTGCATAAGAACAACGGAATGTATACCTCGGCTTATCCACTGATGGTTTCAACCCGTTTGGTAAGCATGGAAGAAAATATTCGTTGTGGCCGGTCATCGTAACACCTTACAATTTTCCTCCATCTATGTGCATGCGGCGAGAGTTCATGTTTCTCTCAATTCTAGTTCCCGGGCCAGATCATCCAAGACGGTCGCTCGATATTTTCCTCCAACCATTGATTTGAGAGTTACAGATGTTGTGGGAGCATGGTGTTGAGGCATATGATGTTTCAATCCGGCAGAAATTCAACATGCGTGCGGTTCTTATGTGGACCATAAGCGATTTTCCGGCATACGGTATGTTATCTGGATGGACAACGCATGGAAGATTGGCATGTCCTTATTGCCAAGACAATACTTCAGCATTCCAACTGCAGCACGGAAGGAAGACTTCATGGTTTGATTGCCATAGGTGTTTTTTACCGGCAAATCATCCATATCGTCGGTCTAAAAGACATTTCAGGAAGAATGTACAAGTGTTACATAGTCCACCTCCTGAGATATATGGTCGCAGCATATTGGAACAGTTACGAGATTTTGGTGCAGAGCGAACTCCTGAATGTGGGGGTAATGGCCATTACCCCGTCGACGGTTGTGGGGAATATCACAATTGGCACAAGAAGAGTATTTTTTGGGATTTGCCTTACTGGAAAGACCATCTACTGCGGCATAATCTAGATGTCATGCATGTGGAAAATAATTTTTTTGACAACATCATGAACACCATATTAAACGTCCCAGGAAAGACCAAAGACAACTGGAAGTCTAGATTCGACTTGCCATTGATTTGTTCGAGGCCATCTCTTCATGTTTCGAACGGTAGATTGCCGATGCCTGCTTACCGGTTAGACGCTGGCCAGAAAGAAATATTTTTTGAATGGTTCAAAAAATTTGTCAAATTTCCAGACGGCTACGCATCTAATCTACGTAATTGCGTGGATTCGACGGAAGACAAGTTTATAGGAATGAAGAGTCATGATTGTCATGTCGTGATGCAGCGTCTTCTTCCATTTGTATTTGCATATCTTCTTTCAGAACCTATCCACCAAGCAATTGGAGGTATATTTCTTACTCCCATTAGTTTCTTACTACCATAATATTACTATATATGTATTAACTTGTTTAATTTTTGTTTATAGGAGTTGGTGCATTCTTCCGAGATTTATGTTCAAGAACGCTTACCTCCCACGGGATACGTAACTTGGAGGCCAATATCCCGATTCTCCTTTGTAATCTTGAGAAGATATTTCCACCGTCTTTTTTGACGTTATGGAACATCTTCCTATTCACCTCCCACGAGAAGCAGCCTTAGGAGGCCCTATTCAATACCGATAGATGTATCCGTTCGAGCGTTACATGTTCCACCTGAAGAAAATGGTTAAAAATTTGAGCAAGGTTGAGGGATCTATTGTCGCACAAAGCCTAAATGAGGAAGTCTCACACTTTGCCGAATATTACTTTCCACCGGCAGTTAGTACTAAGGCGAGACGGCCTCCCCGACATGATGATAGAGGTGAGAAAGCAGTGTATGCCGTGGTTGTTCCTGAGTTGTTTGCCCAAATGGAAAAGGAAAGAAACACAAACTATCACCACAAGAGGTCACACATTTGCATACGTATATCCTCAGAAACTGTGACGAAATTTTGGAGTACGAAAGGTATATATATCATTTATCATACTAAATTTATTTAATTATTTGCATTCATCTACTAACGAATGTTATGTTACAGGATCTACATGTCTCTCGCACGTGATTACCATTGTGATAAGACAGATGTCGAGCTTGCTGTCTTGAAAGACGAACAATTTCCAGAGTGGTTGAAATGTTATGTAAGTTTAATATAATTACATCCGTCTTACATTTGCATGTTTTCACGTTCATATGTTACTTATATCTTACATATATCGTTTTTAAGTTTCCGAAAGTTTAGCAAGTGGTCGATCAATCCCGACATGGTTAGTGGAGTTTGTTCATGGCTTACACACCACCACGACTTCATATCCCTAGTTTTGCACTAGGGGATATTTGTTCAGGATCCGTGAGGAAGGACGTCAAAGGTCAACTGCGGACTATGGTATTTCGGCGCAATCCGGCGATACCATGTACTATGGGATTTTAAAAGAAATCTTGAAAATCCGATATCCAGGAATGTTGAACTTGAGATGCATTGTGTTTATGTGCGATTGGTATAATCCATCCAATGGTCGAGGGGTTCGAGTTGACCCTCTTGGTGTTATTTCGATAAATTCAAGCCGGAAACTACAGTATTACGATCCATTTATCCTTACGTCTCAAGCAGACCAGGTATCAATACACTATATATGTTTACCTATGTACTCATAGTTAAGGTTTCTTGTTCATGTATATTAACAATATCCACTAATTATTAATAGGTTTGCTACATTCCATATCCTCGAGTTGCGTACCGTACAGATCCATGGATCACAGTAACTCCAATAAACCCGAGAGGAAAAATCTACGGAGTTCCAGAATAAGATGCTCTACAACCATCAAAAAGTGTATCAATGTCACATGTGGAGGAGATGGATAACATTGACCTTGTCGTTGATGTCACACATGTCGGGGATGATCTAGTGCATTCGGACATAATAAAATCATAAAATAAAATCATAAGAAAACCAAATCCGTCGGCAATCCGTCTTAAATGTAAGACGGCTTTCCGACGGATTTGGATTTTAATTAATTTAAATTAATTAAAACGTAATCCGTCGGGAATCCGTCTTAAATTTAAGACGGATTTCCGACGGATTTCGTTTTTTATGATTTTATTTAAAGTATATGATAAAGTTTAAAGGTTGATTATAAGGTTTTTAAAAAATGTATAAGATTTTTGTAAAATAGTAGTTGGTTATAACCTTATAATATTTATCAAAAAAACTTATTGTATGTTTTTAAATTTTTATAATTTGTTTTAGAAAAACCTTTAATAAACCTTATAAACAACTTTAACACATTGTGAAATAGTTTAAAAATTCTTTTAATTACCTTTAAACCCCCTTCTAATCAACTTTAAAACCATATCATATACTTTTGAATCCTTATAATTACCTTTAAAAACCTTTATTAACATATGTCGGTTTAAATAAAATCATAAAAAAAACCAAATCCGTCGGAAATCCGTCTTACATTTAAGACGGAGTTCCGACAGATTTGGTTTTTTTATGATTTTATTTAAAGTATATGATAAGATTTAAAGGTTGATTATAAGGTTTAAAAAAATGTATAAGATTTTTGTAAAATAGTAGTTGGTTATAACCTTATAATATGTTTCAAAAAAACTTATAGTATGTTTTTAAATTTTTATAATCTGTTTTAGAAAAACATTTAATAAACCTTATAAACAACTTTAAAAAACGTTGTGAAATAGTTTAAAAATTCTTTTAATTACCTTTAAAACCCCTTATAATCAACTTTAAAACCATATCATATACTTGTGAATCCTTATAATTACCTTTAAAAATCTTTATTAACTTATGTCGGTTTAAATAAAATCATAAAAAAACCAATTCCGTCGGAAATCCGTCTTAAATTACGACGGATTAGGATTTTAATTAATTTAAATTAATTAAAACGAAATCCGTCGGTGTGCCGTCTTAATTTAAGACGTATTTCCGACGGATTTGGTTTTTTTTATGATTTTATTTAAAGTATATGATAAGGTTTAAAGGTTGATTATAAAGTTTTAAAAAAAGTATAAGATTTTTGTAAAATAGTAGTTGGTTATAACCTTATAATATGTTTCAAAAAAACTTATAGTATGTTTTTAAATTTTTATAATCTATTTTAGAAAAACTTTCAATAAACCTTATAAACAACTTTAAAAAACATTGTGAAATAGTTTAAAAATTCTTTTAATTACCTTTAAAACCCCTTATAATCAACTTTAAAACCATATCATATATTTTTGAATCCTTATAATTACCTTTAAAAACCTTTATTAACATATGTCGGTTTAAATAAAATCATAAAAAAAACAAATCCGTCGGAAATCCGTCTTAAATTAAGACGGATTGCCGACGGATTTGGATTTTAATTATTAAATAAAAAAAAACCAAATCCGTCGGAAATCCGTCTTAAATTTAAGATGGATTGCCGACGGAAAACCTAATTTTTCTCCCGCCTAACGCCTCGTGATCATCAAAAAGGCGGCACAGTCCGTCCCAATTCCGTCGGAAACCCTAAGGCCGTCTGAATTCCGTCTGAAACCCTGTATAAATCTGTCTCTCCTTCTTCCTGAAACCACAACGGAAAAAACGAAAAAAATAAAACTTCCACCGCCGGAATACCGATTCACACCGCCGGAAAACCGATTCACACCGCCGGAAAAACCACACAAACCGCCGGAATCACATCTTCCATCACGAATTCAACATCCCAATGTAAGTTTGTCATGATTTTAAAGTTGGTTGTCCAAAAAAAAAAATTGTGTTCTTCATAAAAAAAAATTGTTCTTCATAAAAAAAAATTTTTGGATAAACATAATTTGTTCTTCATTTAGAGATTTAGGAATGTATTGCATTTTAGGGATTTAGGTATTTAAAGAATTTTAGGAATTTAGGGATATATAAATTTAGGGAATTAGGGATTTATTGAATTTTAGGATTTTAATATTAAGAATTGTTAAAATAAAATTTTATAAATATTAGAAATTTATAAATTTTAAGAATTTTGAAAATATAGTTTGAAAATATTAAAAATTTATAAATATTAAGAATTTGTAACAAAAATATAAAATTATAAATATTAATATTTTTTTAAAAACAATTTAAAATTTTATAAATTTATAAATATTAAGATTTTTTAAATAAAATTTTTAAATAAATTCTAAGTTTATAAATATTAAGAATTTTTAAAAAATATTTTTGTTAAATCATTAATCTTATTCACAAGTAAAACATCTTACAAGTAAAACACAAGTAAATCATTAATAAATGCCAAAATTTCCAAATTCCCAAAATCCCTAAATTCCTACACCCATAAATTTCAAAATCCCTAAAACCCTAAACCCTAAATTTCACAAATCTCCAAATTCCCTAAACACTAAATACCTAAATTTCTAAATCTCTATATCCATAAATCGTTAAATCTCAAAATTCCTAAAAATCTTCGAATTCGTAGGGATTTCGAACGATTTCAGCAGAGTTTTGGAGATGGTAGTTCCAGTCGGGGGTGTCGGAGTTCTAGTCAGTCCCAGATCCCCGGCACTCCCAATTTGGAAACACAACAACCGTCTCCAAATCCGACTACCTCAGCTCCCACAGTAATGAGCATCGAGGATTTCGTTTCACAACCCGGAAGGGATTGTATGACTTTCCTAGATCCGGAGTTGCCTCCCAACACGACATGGTAAGTTTTATTTAAAAATGTTTTCGATTTAGTTAACATGCTTAATAGTTTGATAACTCTTTACTTTTTGTTAGGTTTCAATTTTCGGGAAACGAGATATCGACGTCTATCAACACTATGCTTAATAGTTTGATACCTCGCCCGTATCCCACATACTTATCGATGCCGGTAGAAGACTGTGACAGCTGGTTTCGGCAATTTGTGGTAATTTCTAAATTTTGTAATTTAAACAATTCGCGGTTTTATTACATAAAAATTTTAATTACTAAATCGTTAAAAGTTTTTTTCTTTGCAGCAAGATTTTAATTGGGACAGACAGATGACCGGTAGGGTTCGACGGGAGTTCGACACCAAGGCTGGTAGATTGTACTCGCGGAAGTTGAACGAGTGGAAGGACCTGTGGCTACATCGTAAGATTCCTCGAGATATGAAAAACTGTCCCGAGTTATGGGCTCAACTCATTGCGTATTGGGAACATGAGGCAACTAAGATGACCTCTGCCACCCAGTCTTCGAACCGAAAGAGCGACCGGAAGGGGAAGGGACCATCGACCCATAACCTCGGAGCAACGAGCAAGACGACTCATGCAGAACAACTGGTAAGTTTCTTTATGACAATAATTATTTTTATTATCGCTAACGTATTTTTTTACTTTTCAATGCTAATAGTACCAAAAGAAAGGTACGCGTCCTTCAAATCTGGAGTTGATCAGAGATGCGCATACGAACCGCAAGACTGGTGAAATTCAAGATCCACTTGCTCGTGAGATCGTGGAAAGCGTGGAGAGGCTCGGTGAGGACTACCTCTTATCCCAACCGATCGTTGAAGGAACTCCACCGCTCACCGAAGTTCCATTTGAGGAGATCAACGAGCTTACGTATGAGGTTAGTAAATGATTTCAAGTAGTAACGAATTTAAAATAACTTCTAATACCTATACGTTTTAACATTTATAGTTTTATTTTATATGGTAGGCTACTCGGAAGAACAAAGGTCGTGTCTTCGGTCTTTCGGAGGACAGTTCCAGCTCTTCCGTGTCTTCATTCCTATTTCACGGTGATAACGGGTTGCAGGCACAAAACACTGAGCTTCTCGAGCGGATGAAAGCAATGGAGGCACAGCGCGAAGAGGATGCAAAGCGGGTGAAGGAGTTGGAGGAACAGCGCTTAGCAGATGCAGCGCGCATTCGTGGGATGGAAGACCGGATGGACGAGTTCTTCCGTAATTATCGTCCACAGTAGACTTTTAAATTTTTATGTAGAACTTTTATTTGGTTTTAAAACAATTTTATTTTGATTTTAAATTTTAAATGAATTTTTTTTTATTTAAATATTAATTTAAAATTAATTTTTAATTTAATTTAAATATTCATTTAAAATTCATTTTTTTAATTAAAATCCGACATCCGTCGTAATTCCGTCTGTTTCCTAAATCCGTCGGTGTCGTAGTCCGTCGGATTGCCGTCGGTGTCGTTGACCGTCGGAATTCCGTCGGCGATCGTTTCTCCGACTGTATTACGACGGATGGTCAACCGATTCCTCTGATCCGTGTTCCGCCGGAATTCCGTTGGAGTGAATGGACGGATTACCGACGGAACGCGGATTTCCGACGAGTTAGAACCGGCGGACTATATCCGTCGGAAATTTCACGACCGTTGGATATGGCCGTCGGAATAGCCTCTGTTTTCTTGTAGTGTTATTAAAAGTGACGTATCTCACTATCGTTATCAACCAAAATTTTAAATAATGAGGGTGCATGATTGATTCTCCAAAACAATAGTTTTTTTACGACTTATTCAAAGTCAATATATACAGCTCTTGAAGACTTACTCAATTCATAACTATTCTCTCTCACAAGACGCATTCAGACATGTTATATATACATACTAGAACTTGTTGTGTGTATCTTCTATATGACTATGTATTTAAACATTTGCTAAACCCAAAAAATGGAAACTAAAATGGTTTTAAAAGCCAAAAGACTTCACTTTGTTTTGATTCCTCTCATGGCCCAAGGGCATTTGATCCCAATGGTTGATATCTCCAAGATTCTTGCGCAACAAGGCAACCTCGTTACCCTAATTTCAACCCCTCAAAATGCTTCTAGGTTTGAAGAGACAGTTGAGCGGGCAAGATCAGAATCGGCTCTCGAAATCAACGTCGTGAAATTTCCAATTCCCTACAAAGAATTCGGTCTTCCCGAAAATTGCGAGACTCTCGACATTTTGCCCTCCAAAGACCTTCTACGGACATTCTATGACGCCGTAGATGCGCTTCAGGAACCCTTGGAAGAATTTCTTGGTCAACAAGAAATCCCTCCGAGTTGCATAATCTCCGATAAATGTCTGAGTTGGACGTCAAAAACCGCGAAGAGGTTCAAGATCCCGAGGATCGTGTTCCATGGAATGTGTTGTTTCTCTCTTTTGAGTTCTCACAATGTCCATCTTCATAGCCCGCACCTCTCAGTTTCTTCGGACTCAGAACCTTTCTCCATACCAGGAATGCCACATAAGATCGAGATAGCTAGAGCTCAGTTACCAGGTGCGTTTGAGAAGTTAGCAAATATGGATGATGTTCGCGATAAAATGCGTGAAGCTGAATCAGAAGCATTTGGGGTTATTGTTAATAGCTTCCAAGAATTGGAGCCTGGTTACGCAGAGGCCTACGCAGAGGCCATTAAGAAGAAGGCATGGTTTGTTGGACCCGTTTCTTTATGCAACGACCGTGTGGTGGACCTATTCGAAAGAGGAAACAACGGTAACATGGCGATAAGCGCGGCAGAATGCTTGAAGTTTCTCGATTCGATGAGACCAAGGTCAGTCTTATATGTTTGCCTAGGTAGCCTCTGTCGACTAATACCTAATCAATTGATAGAACTAGGGTTAGGGTTAGAAGAATCGAGGAAGCCCTTTATTTGGGTGCTCAAGACCGAGGAAAAACACATGAATGAGTTAATTGAGTGGCTAAACCGAGAAAAGTTCGAAGAGCGTGTTAGAGGAAGAGGGATAGTGATTAAGGGTTGGAGTCCTCAGGCTTTGATACTCTCACATGGCTCAACCGGAGGGTTCTTGACTCACTGCGGTTGGAACTCTACAATAGAAGGGATATGTTTTGGTGTACCAATGATCACATGGCCATTATTCGCTGAACAATTCCTCAATGAGAAACTAATAGTTGAAGTTTTGAAGATCGGGGTTAGGATTGGGGTGAAGATTCCAGTGAGATGGGGAGACGAGGAGAGAGTTGGAGTGTTAGTCAAGAAACAGAGTGTTGTGAAAGCTATAAAGCTTTTGATGGACGAAGACGGTCAATGTGAAGATGAAGATGATGATGATAGTGAATTCGTGAGACGAAGGAGACGGATTCAAGAGCTTGCAGTAATGGCGAGAAAGGCTGTGGAAGAAAAAGGATCATCGAGTTCTAACGTTTCAATCTTGATGCACGATGTCTTCGAGCAATTGAATTCCGAGTAGAATAATCTAACATATAAGTTAATATAAAAGAAATCTTAAACTTGTTTAGAACAAGAATGCAATTTACCTAGCATGTAAATGTTCAAAAAACAACGAGATTGTGCAATTTACCTAGTATACTAATTAGCTGGCGTTTACAAGTTGTCGAATCGAAGGAATTCTTGCCAAATCTCTGGATTGTGTGAGATCTTGGCATATTAGAGATTTCCGGTGTTTTAATATCAGTGCGTGTTTTTCAATCTAAAAGTCGGATACCTTGCATTCAAAATCAATAAAAATAATTCTACGAAAACAAATTTGCCAAAAGACGTTACTACACCACTAGTTGTATCATTGTATCACACAAATTCACCGTACCAAAGAAATACACTTTTTTTTTTCTTTTTTGATAAACCTGGAGTTCCGGATCTTCGATCCGTAATCCCTCGGTGCTCGGGACCAGCCGTTGATAATACCGCCTTTAAGGCGTAAATCACTCCGTCCAAGTGGAGTTGAACTAGGGAGTAAATCACTTTTTTTTTTTGCAACAAGAAAAACACTCATGTAGATGTATAATGTCCACCGAAACCTTATCCGAGTCTATTGAGTAATGTTAAAATTACTCTCCAGTCATCACATGGTTAGTCTTTTTCTTTTATCAAAAAATAAAACTTATGAACAATAGTGCTTTAAGGATACAATTAAAAAAAATTCATTAGATTATTACATCTTGATGAAAATGTATTCATTAGACATGTCAACAAAGAGGTGTATCATTATTTCGATTTATTTAGAAATATCAAAAGATAATTGCTTTAATTACTTCTGAAACTCTAAGATAGTGTAGAAGTAATCGATGTAGAACGCTCGAAAAGTGGAGAATCCAGCAGAGAGACCAAGCTCTTTAAACTCTTCTTCGGTTCTATGCTTACCTTTGGTTCTATAGATTGTCATGACAAATATGTCGCCTTCTAACAAGGCACGAGTCCGGTGGCTATCATCAGTTTCCTTAGGCAAAACCGGCTCACAAGCGATTAGCTTACCTCCAACCGGTAAAGCATTGTAGCAATTCTTCAGTATCTGTTTGCATTCTTCATCCGTCCATGTCGTTAACACCCACTGTGTGCACTCAAACAACACAACATTTCAAGATATTAATTGGGACAAAGAAGCAAGGAAATGTGTTCGTTTGTGGTTTTAATCTACATACATCAGATCGATCCTATTGATCATGCTTCTATCAAAGATGAAGATTATAGAAAATATCTATTAGCATATGCACACTAATGTGGTATATAATTTTTTTTTTATAAAAGTATTGAAAGCCACATTATATAAGGCGTCACACACAATTTTTTGTATTTTTTTTTTGCTTAAAAAATCTTTCTTCGTAGCGACTTCTATACCTAAAGTATGATTTTTCGTGATCAATATATCAACCAACTCCAAAAGTACATATAGAAATTAATATTCGTCCTATTAACAAAAAAAGTTAGTAGGTGTGTTCACGTGACAAGAATGCTACCACTAACCTTCATGAAGATTGCGTCACCGCAAGGGACTGATTGGAACATATCTCCACCCATGTGTATCACTCCTAAAATCACACAATAACAACAATTATATCTAATAACTAAAAATAGAATAAAGCTTAACTTATATAACAATATTCCAAACAAAACAAAAAATGGAATCAAAATTTATTCTAACCAGGAATCTTGGGGGCTTTGGCAACAACTTCAGGTAAATCAAAATTAATTCCTTTTTTGACGTTAGGAAATTGCTTAACGATCATACGGAGACAATCCCCTGCACTACCTCCTACATCAACCAAATGCTCCACGGATTTAAATCCATCGTAACCGTCCAAAATAGCTTTCATGAACGGTACTGATACGCCGGACATCGCCTTTTGCATCAAACCGTTCATCTCCTCGCATTTTCCGTACTGCGCATAGGCGGCCTCGCCGTTTGCTTTCACGTACGGCTCAGTCTCCGGTTCCACTACCGCCATGTGAACTAGTGGCCAAGCTCGTATTAAGGCCTCCTTAAAATGTCATTTTTGTTATTAGTGAACTCAAGATTAACCAAGAGCGTGTGGTCTACTGGTTTCGAGTGAAATATCATTGGTCTAGGTCATGGAACTGTATTGAATTCCTCATAGTCATTATAATATTTTAAACAGTTAAAATATTCGTTATTTAATAAGTTTTGAGAATTTGTCAAGATTTAGGCTCAATGAATGAGTTGTGAAAATTATTGAACTCCATTTAATAATTCTTACACCCTAAATATCAAAAGTATCCGGTTTTCTATAGGTTTTGAGGATTAGTCTAGATTTCGGCTCAATATTTAAGCCTCAAATGAACGAGTTCTCCTATAACAACGAAATTATTGAATCCCTCTTAACAAGTATAAGTTAGTAAATTAGCTAAGACATTATTAAAAAAAACTCCCATTTGTGAAACACATGAAATGAGATTTTGTAAATAAATTCGGATCGAAACCTGGTGGTGCTGGAGGACGTAAGCAGCATAGGAGAGACCGCCGGAGTCGGTAACAAGCGTTTTTCCGACGTCGGTAAGGGAGTATTTCCTCTCGACGGATCCGCCGGCAAGATGTTCGGAGAAAACGCCGTAGCTTGTGAGCATACGAAGTATACGTTGAAGATTCTCGGGATCTCCGGCGATGGTAGTGTCAGAGGAGAGGAGACGAGGGAGGATCTCGGCGGCAGAGAGAGGAGAGTTGGCTCCGTCGTTCCAAATAACGTCGGCGATCCCTAATCTCACGGCGGCGTTGAGTGACATTGGAACACTGATCATGTTAGCGAGCTCCATGATTGCGAGACGAGCTTTGTTTCTTCTCTCTGAGCTTTCGTCCTCCATTTTGTGGTTTTGTGTGTGTGTGTATCTCAGTACGTGAAATCGTTATATAGATCCGTTCACTAATTGCTCTTGGTTTTGATAAAACGAGAGAGTGAGAGATATAGGAGATTTTTTTTCCTTTTTAGTTTTATTTTTCCTCTTTAGGTTTGCTTTGTATATGTATGGAAGATTTCGTTTTTCGATTTACAAAGAAAAATATAGTATATTAATTCTATAAAATGTGTAAATTTTGATTTGTCAAATTAAAATAGAAGGTGGAGTTATCTATAAGATATTCATGCATTTGAGGAAACCTTTTTTGCTAAAAAGATCAAACAAACTTTTAAAACTAGTCCAATGGATCATAAAATTCAAAAACAAAACAAGTATCTCGCGTAACACAATTCGTCTCAACTATGCTAAACGTCGCACTAAATGGTTTGTCAAACGTAAGACCATCACCAACCGTGAGACGGAGAGGGTCTCAGAGCACTCCCAATGGTGAGCAAAAGTGGGTCTCATAAAATATAAAATTATTAAAATTTGAGGAATAGGAAGAAAGAGAGTGTGTTTGAGTAAAAAAAATGGGGTGTTTTTAAATATAAAATTAATAAAATTAGAGTAAAAAGAGGAGATTGTTGTTATTATTGGAGAGAGGGTATCAATGGGTTGAGACTCAAAAGTGGGTATCAATAAGAGGAAGTTGGTGTTTTTAAATATAAAATTAATAAAAGTTGAGTAAAATGAAGAGAGAGAGTGTTTTTTGAGTAAAATTGAGTAAAAAGAGGAGATTTATTATTTTTTTAATCTTATGAGCCTCTAGAGGCTCACCATTGTGGATGCCCTCATAAGAAAAAAAAGAATTAAAAATAATTCAAAAATAGATTATTTGCTCTGAGCCGGCTCAATACGGAGAGACTCGTGAGACGGTCTCTTCGTGCCACATGTTCTCTTACCATTAGACCATTTTTTCCGTCAAAACACAAAAGTGAAAAAAAAAATTGTTTCGAGCTAGACATAAAAAAAATCCCCAGATCGAAGAATCTCTCTTCATCGGAATCGATTACTCCTCTCGTTTCTCTGTTGATCTCCGCTGGAATCGATTATTCACCTCTCGCTTCTCTGTTGTTCCTCACCGATTATCCTCTCTCTCTCCACTCTTCTTCGTCGTCGTGATGGGTACTTTTCCGAATCAATGATTGTAAACAATTCTAGGGTTTTAATTGCTTCTACTGAGATTTAGGAAGATATAGTGAATTAATTAGCTCTTGACAGGTCTAATATTCTCGTAATTGTCTTCTTATTTGATGTTTTTGACTCCAAATCTTAAAGCTTGTGTTACTGTATTTGGGGACTGGAGTTAAGTTGGATATGTTGGTCGAAAAAATCTCAATTTTAATCTGTTGGACGAAGCAATTAGCCTCTTGATAAGTTATGTGTTTCTTTAGATGCTTTTATTTGCTTTTTCTTCTTCTTTGTTTGATCTTCACTCATAGGACAGTGTTTGGGGTATATTGTGTCCGTTTGATGAAGAAATATGGGATTTTAATTGCTTCCAGCAAGATTTTAAGAAGCTTAGTCAAGTAATTAGCCTCTTAATGTTTCTTGACATGATTCTTGTTGCAATTCTTCTTCTTCTTGGTTCGATGGTACTTAATTCTGAAATTTAACTTGATTTCTTTAGTTTACCTGTAACAAGTGGATTTGGAACTCACTCGTTTCTGTTGTATTGAGCTTGAGCTTGGACAGCATAGAGGAAAGTTATAAATGGAATGATAGTAGTGGTCATGATTGGAGTTGTTTATTTCAGGTGATGGGTGCTTATAGATACAACATTGAGCTTCTCTAGCAAGGTAGAAGGTACATCCGCCAAAAAAGTGATGGACTTGATCATGATCACACAATGAGGGACCTTGGAAACTCGTCAAAGAACACAACCGTGTTTCTCCCGCATGGTCCAGGACACGTGAGGGACATCAGGGACCAGATACGCAATGGTTTGATGGAAGCGGCGAGTGCTCAGGTCAGCGACGTCTAAGGAGGATTCACTTGGGACTTGTTGGTTTTGTTTTCTTTGGTTATGGTTTGAACTTATGGTCTACGTATGTGAATTCAATGGGATTTTGCTTCCTTTTTAATGGTTTTCATGTGATATTTGTATTAAGGTATATATAATAACCAAGTACTTGAAGTCGTATGGAGAGGAACATGAGAGAACTTGAAGCCATTTGTGGTGTTGGTTTTATTATTTGTTCTTGGTTTGCAGCCGTACTCTCTTGTACCACAAGGAATCATGGTATTATATTTTTGTTGTTTCAACTGAATATCATTCTATAGTTCTATTATGAACAAACACGCAAGAACAAACTAAATAGATACAGAAAAAGTTGCATTGTATCACAAAGTAAAAACACCACAAAGCTTAATAAACCAGGGATTTTGATTTATGAGAAGTTTTAGTTTGTTATCAAGAATTAAGAACAAATTTTCCATTTGCAAACATTTAAAAAAAAAAATTATTTTTTATGATACCCATACGAGTCTCACCATTGAAGACATATTTATAAACTGTATATTATTGAGTCTCAAACAATAAACAAATATTAAAAATAATACTAAAAAATGTTTTATGAGACCCTAGGAGTATGCCAAATGTGGATGCTCATCTCCATCAAGAGTTTCAAGAGAGTCTCTCAAAATTAAAAAACAATTAAAAAATAAGAAAAAGAGGAGAGAGATTAAGTGAAGGTTCACGTTTGAGAGATTTATAGAAACAGGTTCACAAACTTTCCTTACAAGTGCATTGATTTGATTGACTTAGTTTTATTATTTACTTTTTATAATTTAATTATACAGAAAATACTAATATTAAATTTGTGAGATACCTATATTAAATTTGTGAGATACCTATACTGATGGAGCTGCTCTATATGTACAATGGTGACCTTTAAGGGTCTAATGTCATTTTTAAATTATTAAAACACACCCTCTCTTTTCTTTTTACTCAACTTTATACTTTCTCTTTTATCATTTTACTCAATTTTTATTAATTTTATATTTAAACACTCTTTTTCCTTTTAAACACACTCTCCAAAAGATCCAATATTGAATCCCTCTTTCTCCAAAATATCTAATTTTATCCACAAAAACACTCTCTTTCTTTCTTTTATTCAAATTTTATATTTCAATATACCCCACAAAAACACTCTCTTTCTTCCTTTTACTCAAATTTTAATATTTTTATATTATAAGAACACTTTTTTAGACCCTTCGGTGTGATCATTGTACCTGCCCTAAGTGACAGTTTTAGACCAAACAAACATGGTTTGGCCAAACGTATGTGGAGTAAATGGTATGAAACTAACTAATCATATATGGCTAGTCGAAAGAAACAGAACAACACACAAGTTGTAATCGAGTGTGATTTGAAATGATATAATAACTAACAAATTTTAACTATTTCAGTATTTTAAATAGAATAATTCTAGTCGAGATAAATTATTATGTACTATAGTTTTGCAAATAAATTTGAGTTTATCTTTAAAATTTTGATAAACGAACTCCTTAAACAGTATTTCAGTATTTCTTGAAAAAGAGAATGAAAAAGGTATATGGTTATGGTCCAAAATTTTGCAAATAGTGACCACAGCTAAAATATCACTCTTCCAGACAGAGTACTACGTTGGACATCAAATAATTGAGTTGTTTTGTTTTTACCCACCATCATGAACCCGGGCATTATCAATACCGCCACTTTTCTCATCACCAATATATAAATTGCTACATTGTAATTGGTACATTAATTTGATAGCAAAAAAAAAAAAAAACAATGATTTGGCAAATTGAATAATCACAACAAATAAACTAATGCAATTTCTTATAATTTATGATGGTGATGCATGAACTTGGATATCATGATAATATTATTGTATTAGGACATGCTATTAGGATGAACTGAACAACATGAATCTTATTAACTAGTCACATTTTTTGGGGTGAATTAGGTAGAAACGTTAAATAATCATACACTCTCTTTACATGATCGGAGCATTCATTTGTTGACAAGAATTAGGTTTGAAATTTCTAGATATGAATCTTTAACAATGAGTTACATATCATAAGCTCTCCATTTCCTTTTCAGCTCTTCAATTTAGGATTCAATAGTACAGAGATTGTAAACAACATGATGCTAACAACAACAAAAATCAATTTATATATAATAGCAAACCCACTTTTTGACGTCACTTTTTTTTTGTAGGAAAAAAAAATCCAACGTCTGACATTAAAAGGGATTATAAATCAATGGTCGAGATACATCAGGAAAATTCAGGGAAAAAAAAAGGGATTGTACCGACCAATTCCAATGGAAGCATGGAACCCTTTCCAAACGTCGTGTCTTTAAGAAAGAGTCGTGATTTTATTCATTCATAAACCTTGATTTTCTTTAACAGAATTCTAATCTGGGTAAATTATTACCCGTCTCTGTCTTCTCCTCCCCTCTGCACAATTCACACCAGCCCCCTAGTAATAGATTCCTAACTCCGACTTCGCTAAGATTCGGCATTCTGTTTCGAAGGCTCCTGATTGGGGTAGGAAAATACTCTTGATAATTCTGAGAAACGATTCTCGAAATCTGTTGCGAGTTGTGTAATTTTTCGTCGTTCTCCCTTCCTCAATCGCACCCAAGTCTAATTCTACCGGCGATTCACAGGTTAGGTATCACCAATAGATCTTAGTTTGTAAACAAAACCGCTTGATTATAGATGCTCGTGTTCATGCTTTATATATACTTCAATTATGTCTTCTCCATTCCATCGGGACTACGGTTGTTTTGATTTGCTAGGAATTGTGACTCGCTTAGAACATCGTTTATGTAGTTAGAGATTGATTCATGTGTTTTTATTGGAAAAATTCATTATCGATTGTTATATTTAGTTTACTTTGGTTGCTACTGTGTTTTTTGATTTACTTTCATTCGAATTCGGATTAATATGCTGTGTTATCCCTGGGCTGGGTTTTGAAAGCCAATATGCTGGATTTGTTTCAACACTCTGTTCTTACATACCAATTTTTCTACTTGCCATGCTGCTAATGTAATGGATTCAGTGATTTGTTGGAGCAAGTAATATTCGTTATGCCTTTTCTGCAATTAGAGCCCACGATTTCTTTCTTAAACTCATTATCTATGAGATATTCCCAATTACGCCTCTTACCCATAAGTTTAGAATCAGTATATTCGATTCATTTGCCTTGGTAAGTTCTACTTCTCTTAATCATAGTTTATTGTTCACAAAATGAGAAAGTTTTTGTTTATAATTATTAGACTAATCAGTTTAGAGGATATGTAGGAACGAGCTCAATTCTGCCGTTTGTTTGAATAGATTCTTAATCAGTTAAGGTTCTAAATGTTGATATCATTGTCCTAAATCATGATAAAATTTTATTCTGTTATATTTCCCCACCGCATGGGCGATGGCCACATATGAATGGGAGTCATTTTTTGTTTAATTACATAATGATATCTTATTATGAATGTTTTGTTACTGTTTCAACACAATTTAGATAGGGAACCGACCCTAAATTATCAGAGACTCTGCGCTGTTGTTACTTGGTCAGATTTTAAGTTTAGGACTAAGTTACAATCTATAGAGCTTCGATTTTTTGTGGTAGATCCATGAAAGAGACTTGTGGTTTTGCCTAAGGTGATGGTTTTGATAGATTTTTGTTTGTATATCTCCCCTTTAAGACATGTTTCATGATCGATTTTCTATTGTATTGATCTCTCTAAAAGAACACTTAGAGTTCTAATAGCCTTAATGTGTATTTTTACTTTTTAATTTTATTTGTTGGTTTTCTTAAACAATTCTTTATAGTTGTAGCTGACATGGTTTTTCATATTTCATTTTTCTTTCACATGGTTTAAATGTGGTTGGTTGTTGGGGAAGAAACATATACAGGGTCCAGTGAAACATCTTGAAGAAAGAGTTGAACAAGTCTGTTTCAGACCGAATTATTGGCATGCTTCTGAAGCAGGTTTAAGAAATGACTTCAAAAGTGTTTACTTACTTACCTCAATACGACAAAACCATTTGCCGTATCTTCCTCTATTATGAAGATGTAGTCAAGAACTACTCAGTGAGAACATTTTGACTCACAAGATCATCTATCGATCATGCCGCCGTATCCTTCTACTGCTTACACTCTTCTTCGTCTCCATTCCACTCTTTTCTAAACATGCATGGATTTAATTCGTTTAATCTGCAGTTCTAAATAGTCTCTATTTTTGAAGCGTACTTTCTATTACGACTAATGCCTAAAAATCATGTGTTGCCATCTAAGATTCACTGCACTTGTCTACTACATCTTTTTGTTTTTGTTTCGTAAGCAATCGTAGATTTGCTATATGCTTGATAATCTCTCAATCCGTCGCCTCAAAAAGTACATTTGTTAGGCATAAGTTTATGATTTAAAATTCTTATTCCATGTACATAATTATATTTAAGTTACTAGATTGAAGGTTCGTACGTAATAATGTGAATGTAGTGACGTAGATTATGATGATGGTGTTGTATTTTCTCTCATATAAAGGGAATATTAGTTTTAACCTTGACTCAAATTGATTCTCTTACAAAAACGCAAAGTTATTTAAATGGAAAAATGAGTGTAAGCTACACATCCGAACTAATTTAATATACCAAAATCTACACTAACAATCAAATTTGCATTGTGACATCATTAACAAACAAACATGTGTTATGTGAGTAACACCAAAACCATCATTTTTGTCATTGTTCCGTCACAAAACTTGCGAACCGTCCAGTTATACCCATAAAAAATAGCTGATGCGTTTAGCTTAACCCAAAATCATTTTTGATTAGCCCAGACTTAGCTTATTTGTTCACCAAACGAAAGTGACCCGATCCACTAAAAACGACCCGACTTGAAACCTAATGTGGTAGTTATGAGGTTATGTAGTGTGGAAATGGATATTCAGTGAGTTTGTCTAGGCATACATGTGCATGCAGGAAGTGGGGTTTGACTGGCATTCCTTGTCGTCATGCTGTTTGTGCAATCCGAGAAAACAATATGGAGGTTGAGAACTTCATTTCAGATTTTTATTAGACAGGAAAATGGCGAGACTTACCGATCAGGTTTGAATGCTATGAATGGTCCTATATTATGGATGAACTCGGGAGAAAGACGCATGAATGCCCCACCTTATAAGCATCCTCCAGGAAGACCTAAGGGTAAAGCAAGGATCAAGGGTCTTCGTGAATCACGACCAAAGAAGGTTAGTCGAGTTGGAAGGGAAGCACATTGTGGTCTATATGGTGAGAAATGACATAATTCAAGAAAGTGTCCTCATCAGGGGTTCTCTAAACCTATATCTTTGATTTTTGTTATACTGTACTAATTGTTTACTGTTGCTTGGTTATGGTGCTTTTGGCATATGTAGGGGTCGGATTTCACCCCTAAGAGATCGATGTAACGACGAGAACAATTCTGCAAAAAAGTTTGAAGAAATCATAAACAGGCTTGTAGAAGCCCAATTCAAGTTAGGCCCATAATATTATTAAATCCATAATTAAAATGGGTTTAATAATAATATGGGCCAAAAGTCATTTAAATGCTTAATGGGCCTGACCTAAATGTATTATTAGCACTAGTCTAAAAAGCTATAAATAACTCATTGTATTCACCTAGAAAGGGGATCAGAATTTTTCCATCAAAAGGAATAAAGCTCTCTTAACAGCAAACGCAAGTGTTTACATTTTCCACATTGTGATTTACTCAGGAGTCTCGAATTTCCTCTACAACCCTACAAATTCAATTGTTCGAGTCTCGACTCCTATAATTTGGCGCCGACTAAGGGGACCAGCAAGACATTATTACACAAGAAGATCACAGTGCAAACTACGCAAGCAAAGATGCCCGGAGACGACAATCAGCAACTCACGGTCGAGCAACAACGCATTGCTGAGGAACAACGCGTCGCCGAGCAGCAACGCATCACTGAACAAAGACGCATTGCCGATCAACAGCACCGCGGCAACACCAGCGGCGTATCGAGAGATAACAACACTGGAAGTGGGGAAACGACAAACAACACACTGATTGTTCCTGACACTCCAGCAACAGCAGTCACAGCAGTGACATCTGAGTTCCTCATTGGTATGAAAACGATGCTTGAGACGCTACTTAAGAAGACAGAGGAGCAAGACAAGACCAATCAAGAGCTACGCATTCTCGCAACAGTGAATCGAGTCGGAATAAGAAGAGCAGGTATGTTCAGACAACCCGCAACTCGCATAATTCCGACGTCTCTGGATTTTGCAACTCCAATCAGGCCACCAAGAGGGCAACGCCAACCTCTTCCTCCGCTAACCCTGCAAGGCGAGCAAGGCGCGACTGCCCAAACCGAAACTGAGCGGCCGAATGTCACAGCAACTGTGACAAATAATTTGGAGAATCTGAGAGCTGAACGCAACACAAGGAACATCGCTACTGGAAGAGCGACAATAAACACTGAACGAAGCAACGCCAATGCAGAGTAAGAGCAAGAGCAAGGCTTCGACGATGAAGAAGACGACATGACCTGGTTAGAGCAGTCCGAGTTCGAAAAGGAGCGACATGTAGCCTTCCAGGCTCAAAAGGCTGAGTTATATGAGATGTGACGTAGCACAAAGCGAGCGGCTGCTGAAATAAGAGACGTTCAGTCCGAGCTACACAAAGCAGTCAGCAAGGCACCTGAACTTGATCGAGTACTTGTGGAGGTCCAGAACACCCCTTTCACAAATCGCATCAGGTAAGTCAAATTCTTCGATCCGGGACGACTCCAAGTGCCTTTTTACGAAGGCAAGACGGATCCATCAGAGCACTTGGCAGTATTTACGATTGTGCGAGGATGAGCTAACTTCAAGGAAGATGAAGCAGATGTTGGGCGCTGTCTTCTCTTCGTGGAGCACCTTAAGGGAGCAGCTCTCCAATGGTTTTCTAAGCTAGAGAGGAACTCCATTGATGACTTCAAGCAGTTGTCAGCAGCGTTCCTAAAGCATTATGCCATCTTCATTGAGCCTGAAACATCGGACGCGGATCTCTGAAATCTGCAACAAGGACATAATGAAACATAACTTCATGGAGCGCTTCAAAACAGTGTTATCTAAAGTGGAAGGCATAAGTAACAAAAATGCGCTCGAGGCGCTCAAGAAGTCACTACGGCACGACTCTAAATTTTGGAAAGAGATGATCTTGAATAAACCCTTGACAATTCAAGACGCTTTGCATCGATCAACTGATTTCGCAACAGTCGAGGACGAAAAGAGCATTTTCGCCCAAGCTCAAGGGAAAACAAAGTCTACGCCTCACCCTCCACCTACTCAGAGTCAGCCGAAAGCTAAGAAGAGTACCCAATGATCAGGATTCGTGCATCACGAATCCAATGGCGCTCACAATTACCAAGTGGAAGCCCAAGGTTACAGCGGAGAAAGAGGCCGAGGTCGCAACCGTGGTCGAGTCCGTGGTAGCTGGTCAAACATGTGGACGCGAGAGCAGAGCAGCTTCGACAAAGAGGCATACTGTGAGCACCACAAATCCTTTGGTCATTCAACGGCAAAGTGTCGCGTCCTTTGTTTAAAACTTGCTGCTGCGCTAGCCGCTGGGAAGCTTAAAGGCAACATCGAAATCAAGGACTTCGAGATGGAATCCAACGAGCAGCAACCTACGCAAGGCGAGCAACTTGCACCAAGAAGGAGAAATGACGAGCCAGCAGAAGGTGGAACTCGTCGAGATATACTAATGATCATGGGAGGATCTCGCTATTGCTCGGATACTGTAGCTTCTATCAAAGCCTACCAGCAGAGAGCTGAAGTCAGCAAGAATTTATCTGAGCCATCTAAGTTACCAAACGACATAATCTCTTTCGAAGAACCAGAGACAGCAGATATTGACCGCCCACACAATGACCCCCTGGTACACAAACTTGTTGTAAACGACTGCAACATGTCGCGCATCCTCATCAATATAGGAAGCTCGTTAGACGTCATTTTTCGCGAAACTCTCCTGAGGATGGATATTGACCTCTCTACTCTAGAAAGAGGACCGAGGCCTGTTACCGGTTTCTCTGAAACGACTTTAACAATGGGGACCATAAAACTTCCCGTCTTAGCTGGTGGAATTACAAAAATTGTAGAATTTTCAGTTGCCGATCACCCTGCCATCTACAACGTGATCTTAGGCACTCCCTAGATCAACTCAATAAACGCTGTGCCATCTACCTATCAACTGTGTCTCAAGTTCCCAACCCCAAGCAGGGTGAAGACTATTTGGGGATGTCAAAGAGAGTCTCGGAATTATTTTCTCGTCGAACACAAGCTCTGTAATCTGGTCATAGAACCTAGTGCTATGACACAGCGTAAGAAGATGAAGACGGATCGAGAGCTAGTTAAAGAGCTCTCTAAACTTTTATAGCAACTACAACTCAACGAAGATCGCCTAGAAGAAACCCAACCCACCTGCGATCCCGTTATCTCAGTCTGCATAGACGACGTTCATCCGGAAAGATGCGTAGAAATTGGCGCTAAACTTGACAAAAAGATCAAGGACGACCTTGTCTCATTTCTGAAGAAGAACATTAACACTTTTGCCTGGGCAGCAGAAGATATGGCAGGAATTGATATCAACGTGACTTGCCATGAGTTGAATGTCGACCCAATTTTCAAACCTGTTAAGCAAAAGAGACGCAAGCTCGGGATAGAGAGAGCAAAGGCAGTAAATAACGAGGTAGAGAGGCTCCTGCTAGTCGGATCAATCACCGAGGTAAAGTATCCTGATTGGCTAGCTAATCCTGTCGTTGTAAAGAAGAAGAATGGGAAGTGGAGAGTATGCGTAGACTTTACTGACCTCAACCAAGCTAGTCCGAAAGACAGCTTTCCACTCCCCCACATAGACCGATTGGTGGAAGCTATAGCAGGTAACAAGTTGCTGACGTTTATAGATGCTTTATCCGGGTATAATCAGATCATGATGCATCCAGTGGACCGAGAGAAAACAACATTCATCACAGATCGCGGAATCTACTGCTACAAGGTCATATCTTTCGGCCTCAAAAACGCTAGAGCAACTTACCAAAGACTTGTAAACAAGATGTTCGCAGAACAACTCGGGACCATCCTGGAAGTTTACATAGATGACATGCTTCTCAAGTCGCTGGAGGATCAGGATCACGTAATACACTTGGAAGAATGTTTCAAGCAACTAAATCTGCACAATATGAAGTTGAAACCGACAAAGTGCAGATTCGCCGTCACATCTGGCGAGTTCTTGGGCTACTTAGTGACTCACCGAGGCATTGAGACAAACCCCAAAAAAATTGACGCCCTTATCCTGATGGCTTCACTAAAAACGCAGAGAGAGGTACAACGGCTTACTGGGCGAGTAGCCGCGTTAAATCGGTTTATTTCGCGATCTACGGATTGGTGTCTGCCTTTTTACAATACTCTTCACGGAAACAAGAAGTTCGAGTGGACAAATCAGCGCGAAGAGGCATTTCAGAAACTAAAAGGTTACTTAGCAAGCCCGCCTGTGCTCGCAAAGCCAGTAGAAGGGGAACCTTTGTTTCTTTACACCGCAGTTTCTGATACGGCAGTCAGCGGAGTGCTAATTCGTGAAAAGAGAGAGGTGAGCAGAAGCCAATCTTTTATGTAAGCAAATCTCTAACCGACGCCGAGACAAGATATCCACAAATGGAGAAGCTAGCCTTGTCCGTCGTTATGTCTGCAAGAAAACTCTGGCCATATTTTCAATCATATTCAATCGTGGTCCTCAGCACCTTCCCTCTTCGCTCCGTCTTGCACAGCCCAAGTCAGTCTGGACGATTGGCTAAGTGGGCAATCAAATTAAGCGAGTACGACATTGAATACCGCGGGCAAACATGCGCAAAGTCACAAGTTCTAGCCGACTTTCTGATCGAACCCCCAGATGAGGTAGTCATAAAAGAGAATCTGAGCCTAGTCTGGCAACTTTATGTCGATGGGTCGTCATCTAAAACTAGTTTGGGAGTCGAGATTCGCTTAACATCACCCACTGGCAAAATATTGAAGCAGTCATTCCGCTTAGGCTTTCGAGCATCTAACAACAAAGCAGAGTACAAGGCCCTTATAACCGGCATGAGACTTGCACACGCACTTAAACTCGACCACATTCACGTATTTTGTGACTCTCAGCTGGTTGCAAACTAGTTCAGCAGAGAATACACTACAAAGGACGAATGCATGGAAGCATACCTTAAAGTTGTCCAGGAGTTGGCCGCGCTGTTCACAGAATTCACACTTACTCGGATTCCTAGAGGCGATAATACCCTTGCTGATGCCCTCGCAATCCTAGCTTCGACCTCCGACCCTGAATTAATGCGAATCATCCCAGTGGAGTTTATTGAGCATCCAAGTATCCCTGTTCCAGAAGTAGTTAACATCTTGACTCGATCTCAAGCAGCCAAGAAAGCCAAGAAGAAAGCCACAACAACAACTTCTAAAGAAACTGCCGCTAACACAGAAGTTCAGGAAGAAGCAGACAACACTCTGACAAGCAAAGTCGAAGAAATCGAGCCTCTACTTGACGGACAGCGAGAACCAGATTATGAGGTGGACGTAGAAGATGACTCCGTCGACCCCAGCGAAGTTGGACCCAACAGTCCTTTAACTACGTCTCAAATCGACCAGGAAGTAGTTGCCATGGGTGAAGATTCCCACTCCCTGCCTGACAAAGTCGATGCCAACGCTAACCTCTTCGAGTCAAATAAAGCAACTGCAATGGAAGAAGATTCACCTAAATAAAAATATGGTTGCGAAACACGCTGGCTTGAGAACATTCACAGATACGTTGAAGATCGCACAAAACCCACCGATAAATGAGCGGCTCGCAAGCTGAGAGCCCAAACAGCCAGATACATTCTATTAGATGGCAACACGTTCAAGTGGAGCTTTTCAGGACCACTATTAATCTGCGTCGAAGGAAAAGAAGCTTGCCAAATCATGCATGAAGTTCACAGCGGCTCATGCGGGAATCATTCGGGAGGACGAGCACTAGCACTGAAGATCAAGCGCCACTGATACTATTGGCCGACAATGATCTCAGACTGCGTAAAGTTTTCAACCAAGTGTGATAAGTGTCAATGCCACGCTCCCAAGATCCATTAGCCAACGGAGATGCCCTCTTCAATCACCTCTCCTTATCCGTTCATGAGATGGGGTATGGATATTGTTGGCTCTCTGCACCCCTCAAGACAAAGACAATGGCTACTTGTACTTACATACTACTTCTCAAAGTGGGTTGAAGCAGAAGCGTTCATCTCTATAAAAGACGCGCAAGTGGAGCACTTTATATGGAAAAACATCATCTGCAGACATGGTGTTCCTTACGAGATCATCACAGACAATGGGTCCCAGTTTATATCGGGACATTTCGAAGGATTTTGTGAAAAATGGAAGATACGCCTTAACAAGTCTACTCCGCGGCGTCCACAAGGTAATGGCTTTGCAGAATCAACCAACAAAACAATAATTGCCAGTTTTAAGAAGCGCCTCGACGAGAAGAAGGGTCGTTGGGCCGATGAGCTAGATGGTGTCATCTGGTCTTACTGCACTACAGCCAAAGAGGTCACCGGCGAAACTCCATTCGCTCTAGTTTATGGAACTGAATGCGTCATTCCGGTTGAAGTACAGTTTCCAGGAGTGCGACGTAAGCTGCTATCTCAAGAAGAAGAAGTCAACCGTCTCCTCCTACTCGACGAGCTAGACCTAGTCAACGAGTGTCGTGACCAAGCGTTGACTCGGATTACCAACTACCAACACTCAGCGGCTAAGTACTACAATTATTAGGTGCGCATCCGACGTTTTTATGAAGGAAACTTAGTTTTGCGAGAAGTCTTCCAGAACACGGCAGAGCGCAACGCGGGTAAATTCGGCTCAACCTGGGAAGGACCTTACAAAGTTACTAAGGTAGTTAGACCAGGAGTCTACGAAATCGCCACCATGGAAGACACTCCCAATCCCAGATCCTGGAACGCAACTCACCTGAAGAAATACTATCACCAAGTATTTCACATGAACTACGAGGCGGCTTGATCCCTGCAAAGGGTACGTAGGCAGCTTGTCTTCGGATGGGTTCAGCTGCCCCCCCCCCCCCCCTCCCCTCCTTAAAGGGGGGGGGGGAGTGGGGTACGTATACTCGTATACTCCCACCTCTTTAACTAAACAGTGTTGCTTATAACACAGTCTTAACAGAAACAGACTTCTTCATAAACAATCTTTGTTTACACCCTCCACGGATGCCGTAAGTCTTATTAGAAATAGACATAACACCTCGCTGCTGGCCACAGCGACGGGTTACTTCGCAACCTTCAGATCTGACTTTTACATCCTTAGCAGGATCGCACAGCGCGCTATACAAATACATAATGTTCATTATAGGAATAGATGCGTTAGAGGAAAGCGTGTCTGTAAACCCAAATGATCATTTCAGAAACTCCCAACTTACAAAGCGTTGGTCAGCTCATTAGAGAATGTTCGCTTAAGTGGAGCGGAAGCATTAGTAGAAAATGCATCCGTAAACCCAAGTGTTCATCAAATTCCAACAGTCTAAAACGTTGGCTTTAACATAAAAAAATGCTTATTGCTGGATCAGGAAAGTTAAAAACAACATTTCTGTAAACTATGGCGAGAAGTAAAAATGCGTATCATATCATTATGAATAAATCAAGGTTCTGGACAAAGCAAAGCAAAGTGCGAAAAGGGCAAACACCACCCAAACTGAAGAAAAACACTAAAAGCTAAAAACCAAAAGTAAACTAAGGCAAAATCGCCTCAAGCTCCAACAACGGTCTCCTCAACTTGACCCGTTTCAACCTCGGTCTCAGAATTTGACGAATCCTCATCACCAGACGAACTTGAGGAACTCGAAGCCGGATGAATCACCTGGTGAATATGATCCACTGCAACAGGAGCCCTTCCACCAGATCTTGGAGTCTTAAGGATCTCCTCGAGTTCGCGCATATGCTTCCCAAAAATCTCCTCTGCCTACGATAAGCCTTCCTCCTGTTTTCTAAGTTCAATAAGCTCCTCACTAAGATCGGGCGCCTTGTCACTCTGAAGCAGCCCCACAAACTCAATGTTATTCTGTTGTCAGCTCGTGCTTTGCCCGATAAACTGCTTTCTGAACGGCTGCATCCTGAAGTCTGGCTGCATCATCTAAACGAGCGGTCAGACTGGAGACTTCTTGCTGGAAGCGTCTCCTTTCAACTTCAGACTCTGAAAACGTGCCATCTAACTTGCGGCGCTGATCCTCAGTCTCTTTCACAGCAGCTTCCAAGGTAGCGACTCGAGTCTCCGCTTGACGCTTTTATTTCTTATGATCATCACATAGCTCCTGAACACTAGCAAGATGACGCTTCTGCGAGGTGGCATCCATCTCATATCCCTTGGTAAGCTCGTTGATCGAAGCAATAAACTGCCAAAAGGATAATAAGTCAACGGAAGCGAAGCAAAATGGATAATGTCGTAAAGTTCGACAGAGATGCATACCGTCATGCCATGAAGGGCCACCTTTCTGTAGATGTTTCTCCTCGACATGTCTTGTGGAGGAGGAAACTCGTTCCCTGGGAAAAAAATCTTCGACATCTTAGTCGCCGCCATACTCCCGCTGCTAAATAAGTCTCCTGGACCGATAACTTCCCTATTATCATCTCGAGGACGCTTGCGATTTGCATTTGAAACATCGCGATGCTTCGGTGGCGAGTCATGACGACGATTGGAGTGGACAGCAACGTTGCGCTCAAGCTCAGGACGACGCGACTTAGGCGCATCAGCAAATCTAACTTCTTGCGGGGCTCTCGTAGTAGTGCTCGCTCTATTCTCGGCATCTCTCTTCCAGGCCCGTCTCAAACATATTTCGGACACTGGGCAAAAAAAAATTTTTTTAACTGTTTTAACATAAATATATATATATATGTTTTTAATATTATGGGCATATTTTAGTCTAATTCTATATAAAAGTATAGTTTTGGAGCCCACTTGCCATGTCCTAGAGCCGGGGCTGCTCTCTTCTCGCGTGCAGTTAATCTTTTCCCGTTGCTCGACATTTATGGTGGAGAAGTTAGGAGTTGCGTTCCGAAACGATGAATAAGGGCTTCTCGAACACGGCGCAAAGTGAAATCTTTCGTCCAACTGCACTTCCCGGTGATGAAATCGGCGCGAAGATCAAATAAATTTATCGGGAACCTGTCAGCGCTGCTATAATCTGCAAAACAAAAAGAAATAACAAAAGGGTTAGAATTTGACTAGCTTACAAACAAGGTAGAGACTATCGCTAAACTGAAAATAAGCGTGAGACAAAAAAAAAAAAAAACGCGACGAAGTCAACTACCACAGTGACCCCATCTCTTTCGAAGCTTAGGATTATCTCAGACTGAATCACTATTTCTCCCAAGAGCGTTCTAGAGGAGGGAAGTCTTTGATGACGTGAAGATCAGGTTTGCCGTCAATGGAGTAATGAAGTTTATCTTTGCGACCAACCTTTTTGATAATCAAAAGATTCAGCAAGTGGTCTACCCCAAGCTCGCTACCATTCTCGTAACTGCGAATCATGAGTCCAACTAAACATCGCATCCCTCGAGGTGTTATCTGAGAAATGACAAAGTGATTCTTCCAGAGGTATTCGAGAATTGTGCGAGGGATCGGAAACCACAAAAAGCAAGTCCAAAAATAAGCTTCATACACCGTGAAGTAACCTTCTGGAGGATTATCAGCACGATCTTCCGGGATAGGAGTGGAAAAATCGACATCTTTAGAAGCACTGCAAAGTGCAAGAATGTCTGTTAAAGACGTTGAAGTCGACTTCGAAGACCCTGGTCCTCTGCGCGTCTGGTCTCTTTTAGTGGTCTGCGAAGTCCCTACTTCCGTATCGTCAAACACTACCAGAGCATTCTGGAAGACTGTGTCTCCTGAACCGCCATCATCACTAGAAGACATTTGCGCCGAGATAGTCCATTACTGCGATGAAACACAGAATTCGAGTCAAAAACTCAAAATTCAAAATCAGCCAAAAAGTTGATTTGTTGACTTCTGTTGACCAGTTGACCGTTAACAGTTAACTGTTGACTCGTTGACCAAAATTAGGGTTTTCCAAACGCGTTTTCAGCGCAAATCGCCGCCGCTCATAGTAGCGTTTCCGCCGACCAAAATAGCGTTCTGAACAAAATCGCTTTTCCAGATCCGACCATCTGCCGCCGTCTGGTTCCGCTGTGACTCAGCGCCGCCGCCATCTCTGCGAAGCTCTTCGATTAGGCTCTGCTCCACGGCGAGGACGAAGGCAGATCCGTGGTGGTGAAGCTCCAACGATGACGGCGGATCCATGTTGACCTGCGGCGGATTTGTCGAGCCGAAGCGGGTCTGCGACGGCGAGCCTCCCACGATGACAACGAACCACGAGCAGAGATACAACGAAACGGATCTGCGACAGCAACGACAGATCTACGGCAGCGGCGGCGGATTTGCGGCAGCGGCGGCGGATCTGCGACACAGACGACGGATCCACGACGATCTGCGGCGGATTTGCAGATCCAGTCATTGCGACGACGATTACGCGGCCGCAGTGTCGACGACGGTGGTTGGATCCCGTCGACGACGGCTGATCTGCGGCGACGAGCAGCAGCGAAGCTCCTCCTCCACAAGCACGCAGGGGCGGTTGGTGCTCCTTCGGTGACGACTGGCGATGGTGGCGTGAAGATGGAGGCTCGATCGACGCAGTTCCGGTGACCGCATGAAGATTATGGTGATGTTCCGGCGGTGGCAGTTGATCGGAGGCGAGGAAGATGAAGTCACAAGATGACAAAAAAAAAAAAAATCTGCAGAAACCCTAATTTTGCACTACAGAACAAAAAAAAAAATTTGGAAAAGGAGATTATGAAATTTTTACCTTCTCTACTGCAGAAAAAGCAACTTGGTAAAAAAAGTATCCAGAAGGATTTTCTGAAATCCCCAGGGTTTTTCAGGAAAATTTCCAGAAACTCTCATAACGGGCTTTAAAGTCCAGTTAAATGAGCTCAATAGTCTTTTTAGTCTATTAACCTCATTTTCAACAACGCAAGCGAGTCTAGGAAAACACGATAACATCAATTCAACATGGATTTACTGCAACTTCCAGAAGTAGATGATAAGACGTCAACGCCTGGCTGCTTCATGGTCCATTGCATCGATCTCAAACTTCAACAACTTATACCTTGACATCATCTAGATCGATATTACCAAGCTGGAGGGCTAACTGTAGGGGTCGGATTTCACCCCTAAGAGATCGATGTAACGACGAGAACAATTCTGCAAAAAAGCTTGAAGAAATCATAAACATGCTTGTAGAAGGCCAATTCAAGTTAGGCCCATAATATTATTAAATCTATAATTAAAATGGGTTTAATAATAATATGGGTCAAAAGTCATTTAAATGCTTAATGAGTCTGACCCAAATGTATTATTAACCCTAGTCTAAAAAGCTATAAATAGCTCATTGTATTCACCCAGAAAGGGGATCAGATTTTTCGCATCAAAAAGAATAAAGCTCTTTTAACAGCAAACGCAAGTGTTTACATTTTCCGCATTGTGATTTATTCAGGAGTCTCGCATTTCCTCTACAACCATACAAATTCAATTGTTCGAGTCTCGACTCCTACAGCAATCTCCGGAGAGCAGGGCAAAGAGAAGGAGACTTAGCGAGGAAGCGCAAGTGGAAGCTCAAGTGGATGTGTTCAAGTAGAAGTGGACGTTTCTTCGAATGCACCGCAAGGAAGCCAATTCGCTAGGTTGCTATTTAGATGATAAAGCGACTACGAGGCTGTTTTTTTATAATCCGCAAGCATATTATTTGGAAATTTTGATAACCAATCGGTTTATTTTATTAAGGATTATTTTGGCGAGCCAATCGGCTTATTTAAATGCATTTGGATGCTTGAACAATAATCAACTAATATCATATTTGGATGAATTTGTCTAAATTCATGATCATGTTTGTTTGTCTTAAAACATTGCCAATGTATTATACTATATTTTACACCAAAATGGTATATCATCAAAAAAGTGTTGGGTTTTACTCCAATGTATTACACCATATTTTTTTTTTTTGGTAAAAATGTATTACACCATAATTTACACCAAAAAATAATATTCTAAGTATATTTTTTTTTCAATTTCTTTCTTAATTGTTAATTAAACGCCATATTTTAAAATTTTGCAAATTGATTCTAGCTATTTATTTTTATTAACTTTTCAAAAAATTAGAAAATTATTTAAATTTAACATTTATATATTAAAAGAAAATACATTACACCAAACAAAATAACAAAACATAATAATTTTGGTTTATTCATCACCATTTGTATACTTTTCCCATAAATTATCAACTAACGCATTTCGAAGTGAAAAATGAATATCTTTATGTTTGATTTTTCTAAACCGAGCGAGAAATTCTTGGAACATCATATGATCATCCTTAACTACTTCGACTTCGGGAAGTGGAGCTTCTCTTACAATCAAATTGAAAATAACTTACTAAGTGAAGAAGCTTCTCTTACAATCAAATTGAAAATAACTTACAAAATAAAAGATCATTTTATAAATAAAAAGGTTCTACACCACAAATTTGGTATAAAATTTGGTGATACACTATTTTGGAGTAGGATTTGGTATTGGATTAGAGCAGATTTAAGTGTACGATTTGGTGTAGGGTTTGAAATGTTCTTATGTTCATATTGGTAGAAAATAACATAAATTAGTAATTTAGTAGCTCCAACACATTAGAAAGCCACGAGTACTTATATCACCGGGTCTAGGCATTCAAATGTTTTATTTGGGGAAATAATTACATTGGGTCTGTGCATTTTTCCAGTTTCGGTTTAGTTACTAATAATCGGATCGGGTATTGTTTAATGGGTCGGATTTAACCGGACGGATACCGGATTTCAATGGACTGATACCGGTACAATAACAAAAATGATGGTTATGGTGTTAGTCACATAACACATGTAACATGTTGGTTTGTGAATGTCACTATGCAAACTTGATTGTTCGCGTTGACTTTGATACATTAAATTAGTTTAAACGTGTAGCTATGTCTTGGGTTATACTTTGTGTAGTTCACAATCATTTATTCTTATATAAGTATATAATATGTATATATATAGGTAATTTACCAAAACATGTTTGAAATTATGATCTCAAAGATTAATGTATCAAATATCTAAATAGGTAAAATTTATAGTACTTGTCCGTATAGTATTTGTCCGCGCGGCAACACGCGGAATTGTTTCCTAGTAATTGTAAAGGCAGAATGAAACTTAATCTTTGACATCCTAACTTTACCTTTGGCTCACCTTCATATACAATCCCTGCAATAAACAAATCATCATTAGATAAAATTGAAATCGTTCTAAAACAAAAAAGTCATTCTCATAAGTCTCGAGTTTGAGAACATTTTCGTACATTGGTGGTGTGTATGGTTGCTCCAGTAGTCATGCTAATGGTCTGATCAGGAACCAGCTCGACATTTAAGCGCTGGAGAAAGACCGCGAGCGCCACAATTGCCTCCATCAATGCAAACTGATCACCTACGCATTTTCTAGGCCCTCCACTAAACGGTATGAATCTGGTTAAAAAAAAAACAAATCAACAACCATCTTTAACTTTTCTAATCAAATATTAATCTTGATTTTAGAGTTTGTGTCAAATCATGTGTACTATTGCGTTTACTTGAAATCGGTGTTTGTTTCATTAGGAATTGCGCCTTCTAATTCGAATCGTTCAGGAATAAATTCTTCAGCTTTTTCCCATACCTTTGAAACAACAACCATATTAGACAGAATTAGGTTCCCCTAAATGTTACTATGAAGGAAAGAAGGATAAGAACTGTACCACAGATGAACGATGGATGTTGTAGACGGAAATCATAATGTCTTGTCCCGTATTAACCTTGTAGTTCCCAGGAAGAATGTCGGGAACTTGAGCTCTTCTAATCAAGACCTACATGAAACAAAGCAATTAGGAAATTCAGTTCATGAAAAATTAAGGGGAAATTAAAGAGATGAGCTTGATTGCTTACAGGAGGATGAGGGTAGAGACGCATTGACTCGTTTATACAACGAGTGATGTACTTCAACTCCTTTATATCCTCATAAGCCGGGTTTCTTCCAGCTAAAACTCTATCTACTTCTTCTTGTGCTTTCGCCAATGCAGATGAGCTCTATGCACATAGAGTTTAAAAAGACAAAAAGCTACTCATCAATAAGAACAGAGAAAGTTACTAATCCAAGTGGCGTAGGAAAGTATAAGATACCAAAAGATACCTTACTTAGGAGATAAAGTGTCCAAGTGAGGACAGATCCAGTGGTTTCATGACCTGCAACAAGCATTGAGAGAAGATCATCTCGTAACTGTACACTCGACACCTGAAAAACCGCACAATCCAACCTCAGCTTCAATTTGCAATACTGAAAGGCCGAGTTTGGTTATAAACCAAAGGAAACAAAGTAAAACCTCTTCTCTGCTTGCAAGCAAGAAACGTAGGATACTTGGATCAGCATCATTTACATACTCTTCGTCATCGATTCTTTCGCCTTCTCTTTCAACAATCTCTTTACACTTAGCAATAAGGTCTTCAACGGTTTCCCTTATCAAAGTAACCGCCTTTTCAGCTTTCACCTGTCTCGGGATTATCTTACACAATGCACCGATCTAAGAAAACACCAACCAACGCCTCTGAATTAGCAAGAATCCAAGTGTAAACCATGAAAATAAACAAAACTTGCCTTCCAATACGGTAAAAGATCAGTAGAACGAAGCTCGGCTTCTTTAAGAGCAGTATAAACAGCTTCAATAACGGGACTATCGGTAGTCAAAGAATCGAAATTGTAGTTAAAAAGCGATAAACCAATAACGTCGAGAGTTAACTGAGAAAACTTCTCTTCCATATTCACAGCTCTCCCATCCAGTGCATAAGGCTGCAGCTTCTCAACAAGCCTCTCTGAACATTTACAGAACACTCTCTCCACAATCACAGACAAATACCTCTTATGAAGAGACGGTACCACCGCTCTTCGCCTCGCCTAAAATCAAATGTAAAACCGGTTCAAAATTAACCCTAATAGAGAAGATTCTGGAATCTAAGCCTAACATTGTTCCATGAGGAGATTTAGGGTTACATTTGGGGAAGGAGATTGAGATTACCGTCCAAAGAGGTCCTTGGGCGATTGCGAAACCGGAACCGAAGAGGAATTCGGAGACTTCAGCGACTAATCCTTTAGCATACTTTGGATAATTTCTCAAAACGTGTTTGGCAATCGCTGGATCGCTCACGACGACGAAATTCCGAGGACCAGCAGCGAGACGGTAAATGGGTCCGTACTGGATCATCCATTTGTACAGAGGTAAGAAGAGAGCTCCTCCGAGGAGATCGGAGACGTCGTCGAGCTTCGCGCTCGCGATGGGTATACCCGAATCGTCGTTTTGACCTGAGGAAAGGGTACGAGTGAGCGATGTGAGCCAATCGGGACTGACCCATGACTGGGATTTTGATGGGTTGATCTCGGATTTGGGTTTTGGTTTTGGTTTGGGTTTTTCTATGGAGGATTTGATTGAGAATGAAGTGGAGAAGAATTTGGGGTTTGGAGAAGGGAAACGAGTAGATTTTGAAGTGAAGAGAGAAGAAGAAGACGAAGAGAGAGATTGAAAAAATAGAGAAAACTCCATTCTACTCGTAAATGTTTGTTATATGTTTCTTCTCTCTTTTCAAGCCATTGATGAGCTCTTTTCGCAGCTTGCTTGCTTGTGTTGAGTTGAGCCGTTAGGGGTGGATAAGGAAGACGATGATTAAAACGGCAGCGTTTTGGTATGTTAAACTTAATGTGGGCCTAATTATTGTAGACTAGTAATTGCGCCTACGATTTCTAGTTCGGTTCTGTTTAGTTTCGAATTCACGGTTTGGGGATAAAGTTCCGAGTTAGAATTAAAATTTAATATCGGTTCGATTTCCTTAACAAACAAAATTAAGGAAACCTTTTAAAACACAATACTATAAAAGTCTCGTTTATCAAAACACAACTTCTGTTTAAACAACCAATTCTTCTTTGATAATCGGCGAATTTGTTTTTTTTTGCTATCTATTATTCTATTTCGTATACTCTGTTTTGATTTTATCGAGTTTTGATTGCTTGATGCTTTCAATCAGAGCTGGATTTGAACCAATTTATTTGAAATATTAGAATGGACCTTCACTTTGTAGGGCCCCACGTACCTAAAATAGAATCAAATTTGTTTATTAGTTTATTTGATGAGAAAAATAAAAAAAGATACCAAACCAGTTTTTTTGTGTGTGATGGTGTGTTTCGAACATTACGGATGTTCACTGATTTAGGAAACCTGATTGTTGTGTCATATATACAGTTTGTTCGTAAACTCTGAGCTGGAATAAACAAGTGAGGAGTGATTCGCTGCTAATTCTCATAGTTTCTGATTTTGAGATATAGAACCGGATTTTGTGAAAAGAAAGCCAAATCAGTTTCAGGGTAAAGATCTTATTCCAAGCTTCCAATCTTTTTAACCCCAAACCACCATTTTTTTGGAGTGCAAACAGAAGCCCAGGCCACTCTAGCTCCTCTTGCTGAGGTTGGAGTGCCTTTCCACAGCAAAGCTGCGCACATACGTTCTAGAGAGAGCAGACATTGTTTTGGGAGAGCAAAAACTGAAGCCCAGAAGTTGATCAAACTGAAGATGACAGACTGAATTAACTGCAGACGTCCAACAAAGGAAAGATGTCTCACTGACCACTGATGAAATCTGTTATATACCTTGTCCAACAAAGGCTAATCTATATATGATTTAAAAAAAAAAAAATGTTGTCTGTATAATTTTGCTATTGTTGTTTAACTGAGAGTTTTGATATCCATGTTTTGCATCTTTCTTAACTTAAAATGGGTTTCTCATTGATGAATTGATAATATGGACCTTTCAAGTTTATATCTTGAAATTATATAATCGATGTGATTGATGTATTATACTATCTCGGACTAGAGTATTGATTCATCTTGCTGCTAAAACATCAACCATCGGTTGAACTTATAAAAAAGGCTTTGCAAACAACCAAAAGTCTTGTTTCTGGCCTTATGATTCTTTTTGGATGTAAAGAATTGGTTTGCTGTTTACATTCATTGTTCATACTAAAGAAATGACAGTGGAATAGGCATGGGCATTCGGTTAACCAATCGGTTTTCGGTTTGGGTAATTCGATTTTCGGGTTTTTGGGTTTATGAATATAAAAACCATTCGGGTTTTATAAAAATCCGGTTCGGATTTGGTTCGGATAGTGTCGGGTTCGGATCGGTTTTCGGATTTGTGCTAAAAACCGAAATAATCCGGATAAAATTCGGATTCGGTTTATTTCGGGTTTTTGCAACCGAATAACCCGAAATACCCTAAATTAACCTCAAATACCCGAAATTGACCCGAAATAACCGAAAATCATATACAAAATTACAATAAAACCATAAATCAATTGAGACAAACTTGAAAAAAACCCTAATCAGAACTCTAATTGAAATCAAAATTACACCAAAACCAAAAATCAATTGAAACAAAACTTGAAAGGACATAGGTGCTACTTTAGGAATATTAGGTGTTATGAATTTTTGGGTAATTCGGGAAACCGCAGGTATTTCGGTTAAACCCGAACCCGATACCCGACACCTATGGAAACCATTCGGGTTTTGACCCTAAATCGAAACCGAACCGAACCCGGTTTTTTCGGGTTGGTTTCGGGTTCGGTTTTCGGTTTCGGTAAATATGCCCAGGCCTAATTATGGTGTTGCATTATGTCACATATATTACTAGGGGTGGGCAAATTATCCGAATCCGAAATCTGAAACCGAACCCGACCGAAATTAAGCGGTTTGGATCTATATTGGTATTGTTACATAACCAAATGGTTTTCATTTTTTTTAATTTGGATTTCGGTTCGGTTTTGGATATATCCGATAACCGAAGTAATACCCGAACAAACCAAATATACAGAAACAATGTATATCTTCTACTTATGTTTTTTTTTTCTTTCACATTTAATACAATTTTTGAAGTTTGAACATTATTAAATGGATAAGATTCGTTTTTTCATCATTTTGGTCTTATATTTGAATTTGGGCCTTCTTTTTATATTTATGTTTTATTCTTAATGTTATTAATGACCTTATACTTATGTTTGGGTTTGGATTAAACCGGATCCAAACCGAATCCGATAGGAGTTTGGATGAGTTATGGATCTTAAAATCAGTAGCAAATCCGACCCGAACCTGAAAGGACCCGAACCGATCCATTATAAAAATATATCCGAATGGTATTAGTAAGCCCCAATCCGAAAGTCCGAAAATCCGAAAAGCCCGTACCGAATCCGACCAATGATCCGAATGCCCACCCCTAGATATTACAAAGGCAAATCAGTCCAGGAAAAAATATAGCAAAAGGCAAAGTCATTACTAGATTAGTGATTTTTCAAAAGAATGATCATATAGGGAGAAAGATATCAAATTAATTTATTTTCTTTCATTAATAATTGGAAAAATTAACGGATTTTTTTTAAAAATAGCAATTTAATGTTTCTTTTTAACTGCAATTTAATGTTGAAGGGAAAAAAAACTTAGTCATCCTCTAAAGACCAAATTGTGGCAAGTTTTGTCACAAGGATAAGCACAGTCTATGAGCTTTGCTCCTCCTCTTTCGAAATACCAATCTCCCACAGCTACTGCAATCCCCTGTTTTTGTATATATATACAAACATCGAAGATAAGATGGGAATTAGTCACAAATAACAAAATTATCACAAGTATCACCAAGTAAACAATACAATTGAATCCACCAAGTATCACCAATTAAATCGACCATGCATAAAATTTGTATTATATAAACAAATGTCCTTGTCTCTAAATATTTGTAGTTATTAAGTCTAAATCAATTTTTGTAAAGTAGTTACAATTAATAGTTTTGAGTTAAACAAGAATTTAAACAACAATGGTAGCTAAAGTGTTATTTTGGATATTTTCCAGAATTTTTGTACCATTTCAACGGGTTATACATCAAAAGAAGAAAACGAAAAAGTGGTTTTTTGTTGTCTATTATGGCATGTGTCTAAGGTGAAAATGCGTAGGATCAAAACTTTAACAAAATGATTTCATATTTTTAGGATATACCTAAATTAAATTAAATATGAATATTTTTGCTTTACAATATGAAATTGCGGATAAAATAAGAGCTCATTTTAACAGCTTTAACATGGTGAAATGTAGGTCTGGGCATTCTGTTTTCCGTTCGGGTTTCGGGTCGGGTTATTTGGTATTCGGGTTTTCGGTTTGATGAATATGAAACCCATTCTAGTTATTACAATTATCGGTTCGGTTTCGGTTTGGGTATACTCGGATTCGGTTCGGTTTTCGTGTTACCCAAAAAACCCGAATACCGATCGGGTTTCGGTTATCGGATTTTTCGGTTTTAAAACCCGAATAAACCGAACTATCCAAGAAAAAATTGAAAAATCCGAAATTACATACCATTTTTTTTTTTTTTGAAAATGCATGTTTATGTAAAAAAATGGGTTTTTGTGTGAATAAAATTTAACATTCATTTTAAACATGCATTTTTGTTTTAAAAAACATGATTTGGGAAATCTATTTTTTTAAAAAAAATATGCATTTTTTACATAAACATGCATTTCATAAAAAAAAAAAAAAGAATTCGGGTAACCGCATGTGATATACGTGGTATTTTACCACTTTTACTATCCGTTTTTTTATTTATTTTCTATACTATATAATAAGCTTTTCAATCGAAAGAGGTAGTTTTCTCGTATATTTGGTTTTTAAGAGTCATTTAGGTACAATCATCAAAAGGGGAGCAAAATGGAGCAAAATGAGTATTCTTAATCCCACAACAACTTTCCAAGGCCAGAGGAACCTATCTTTGTCCTCCCATGCCAAGATTTCACGATTCTCCAAGTTGGACAGATTATATATCCCCGAAAGATCACCTCGGACGCTCAACCAAATCAACTTGGATGGAGATGAAACTTTATATGGAGATAGACCTTTGAGTTAGCTTTCCAGAACATTTATAATCATAGCATTTGGAGTTGAAGTATGCAAGTTATTCAAGATCTACTGAAGGCATGTCATTCTGCCTCGAAGAAGAAACAAGTGCAAAAGGAGTCAAGACACCGATCAACGGGTTGGACCGGTGCCCGTGACCCTAGCCAAGACCAAGGAGATGTAGATGGCCCAGACCCCGGACACATTCCCGTGTCCGGTGCCTCTGTACGGTGCCGTGGCCTCCTTTGGTCACTTATCGACAAAAAGACGTTTTTGCCCGAAGTGAAACCCTAGAAGTTTGCCGACCTAGAGACTCCTCCAACACCTATATATACTTGCTTTTAGACTCTTGAGAGAAGGAGAGCAGCCCTAGGCACCTACAAATCACTAATAAACATGTATTTTTGTTATTCTCTTTAGATCTTCATCTTTATCCTTTGTAAAAGAGCGATGAAGGCCATGGTGTTCTTCTCAAGCCTTGTGCTGAGAGATCTACCTATGCCGAGCACTTATCTATCACGAATCTACTGTTTTATCAACTTCTCTAGCTGCTCCATGTTTCATAACATGTAGAGTTGTTGTATACTTGATAATAAAGTTATTTAAATTCTTTTGCTTGCATCTTTTACATCTTTATTGAATTGCTTCTAGATTAGTTTTCTGTCTTTATTCGTGCTTTAATGCTTGATCTAGCTTAGCTACCTAGAGATCGATCATAGGCCAGTATCGATTCCAAAAGCTTTGATATCGACCAGACCAAGTATTCGATGGGCCAAGCGTCCTAACAACCTAATCAGTTAGTCAGGGATTTTGGTGAACAATTAGATCCCGATTTTAATGCATGAATCCACCTTGTAATAACCATGCGAAAGCTGAGTCTATTAGGGTTGGTTTCATAGGATTCGGAGCCACGAAAGTGGAATGGATCTATTGCAGTGATCTAAGTTCATGAACACTAGTTGCATATCTTTAAAATCCGGTGTAGAACATGTTGCATAATTTCTTTAGATTTCTTTTATCTTGTATGTTTTGATTTATCTATCCCTTTATTTTATTTGCATTTACAAAAACCCCCAAAACCAAATATAAAATCGCTTAGCTTATTCTGCATCATATAGATTTATAGCATAACACTTAGTCTCCTGTGGATCGACCCCTAAGTACTACAATTGTCAACTGTGCACTTGCAGATTAGGCTTTATAAATTTAAAACCTAGATGCGCAATTAAAACCCGCGCCATCAGCAGGTAATGCGGGTTTACCCGAACCCGAAACCGAACCCCGACGAAAATAGAAACCATTCGGGTAATAGGCAATACCCGAAACCGAACCGAACCCGAGTTTTTTCCGTTTGGGTTTGGGTTCGGTTTTCGGGTTCGTGTTTTATGCCCATGCCTACAGTGGAATAAAAAAAAGTAAATGTGGAGCTCCACATCTAGCACAAGGATTAGCGAAATAAGTAATTGGGCTCTGTTCATGGACATCGAGCTAATAGCGTATCTAATTTGCTTGTACTGATAGCCTTTACTCCGGACCTGATTGTTACGGACTGTGACTGTAGGCTTTGACTTTAAAATTTGGGCTGCCGAGAAAATGGTTTTAAGAACTGTGACTGTTATCTTATTATATAAAGGAGAGTTCGCAAAATTGTAACTCACGAGATTGCGACACATGTAAAGTAGTCGATTAGATTCTAAACACATGTCAATTATTTAAATATGTAAGTTTTTAAGTATCAAAATTGTTAATTACCCAAAAAGTAAGAAATTAAAATGGAAAAAACAAGCATAAACACGATTTTTAATAAAGAAAAATTTAACATAAAACAATAATTAGAAAAAGGAAAAATAGCAAACGACCATGTTTAATTGTTATATATACGCAGAAGTTTAACATATGAAGTTCTATGGAAAACACAAAAGTATTGACCATGGATAAAAGAAAAACTAGATCAATGAGAAGAAACACTAATAAAGAAAATTTGGTTATTGGTATGTTTTTTACATGTTTAAATTTTACGACATAACATTAAAGAAGAATCGTCAAAACATGTAAGAATGATTTAGTTATAGTATCAAATAGTTTAGTGATTTAAACCATATTTACATATATCAAGCGTATATAATTTATTGATTATCAAAATTTTCAAATTATATGAGATATGAGACTATAGTTTTTCAAATTACATATGCACATATACCTTTAATAACTATATTATTTAAATTAGAGTTTGAATTAAAAACATGATATGATTTTCCACAAAACATTATTTAAACATAAATATTTTATTATAAATAAAACAATCCTCGCATCACGAGGACTTTATTCTAGTTTTTTTATAAGACTTCTCTATGCGATTGAACCTCATTATGATTTAAGCCGAATAAGATCTATTTTGGTTGAATATATTAAGTATTATTTTGGTAATATTATGTTGGCTGATGCAGCAACTCTTAGGAGCCATAAATTCTCTCTTTTTTTTATATAAAATGAGATAACAAATGCTTATGAAATCACAATTTTGTAATAATTAGTAGGTTTTTTGTTATTAATAGTTATTTAAATTCAAATTAAATTAATGTTTTCAAGATCAGAGGTATTGTTAAACTAAAAAAATATATACATCATAAATGTAAAGTACCAAATGCCCAATTTTAGAGTGTTTTGAAAATATATTTTACATTATTAATAGATTTTTGTGTTTATTAGATATTGTAATAGATTTTGCTTATCTATTTGGGAAGATTTTTTTTAAAAGGCCTAAAAAAAAACAAAGTTGTTGAAAATATACTCTAGCACAATAAAATTAATAAGTAATATAACATATAAAGTTGTAAATTTAGAAAAGCCATATGCTAAACTTTCATAATATATCTATAGAATTTACTATATTTAGAGAGTTGTTATTAAAAGCATTTATTTATACTGTTAAAATAAACATAGAAGACAAGAAACATTATTTTGCCCAAAAACTATTTATAAATATGTGTTGAGTTGAACTCTTGAGATTCCTCACTTCTTTTATATTCTGAAAGCAATTTTAGTGTTATATATATATATATATTTAAGGTGATTTAAAATTTAACAAAATGGATTATCTAACGATAAAAAAAAAACTAAATGACACCGATACTTCATATCAAGGTATTCTGAGATTACCAAAATGGGAGACCGAGAACATATTAAGACAAATGGGAAATGATTTACCAAAAGATGGTATTGAAGTGAAAGTCCATGACGAGGACAATAACGAGGACTATTACGTAAAACTTTACAAACCCAACAATAGTTATCATTTTGGAGCTGGGTGGAGTAAAATGAGAGACGAAATAGGTCTTAAAACAGGCGATGACATCAAGTTTTATTGGAGCAAAGACAAATTCATTTTTACTAAAGAGTAAGTTTTTTTATTTAAATTCTTTTAAATTTATTTTGTTCTAGTAATAATATTATCTCAAATCTAGTAGCACAAGTGACGTGGCTACTTCTAGCACAAGTGACGTGGCTACTTCTGCATCTGCTAGCGCGGGTGACGTTGTCATGGCTACATCTGCATCTCCTAGCGCGAGTGGCCTACTAGGTGACTTTGTCGAATTTGCAAAATCTTCGAGCACTGCATCTCCTAGCGCGAGTGGCGTTGCCATGGCTACTTCTGCATCTACTCGCCCGAGTGGCCTACTAGGTGACGTTGTCAAATTTGCAAAATCTTCCAGCAATGCATCTCCTAGCGCGAGTGGCGTTGCCAAATCTGCAAAATCTTCGAAAACTGTATCTCCTAGCGCGAGTAGCATTGCCAAACCTGGAAAATCTTTGAACACGCCACGTAAAAGGAAACCTTGAACACAAAAGTTCACCTACCTTCACCTCTATGCAAATGGTTGAAATACAATGGTCAAATATCTAGTTTTTAAATATTTACAAAGTTCGACTGATAGTAAAACCGTAGAAGTTGAAACTGTTACTAATTATAATTTTATATTAAAAATGCAAATTACAAATTTATGTCATATTTGAATTTATTTACTCGAAAACACTAATAGTTTAATACTATATATTTTTTTGATCAATAATTTATTTTTGTTCATAATTTCATTTTTTGAAATAATTTTGTGGAAACTCATATTTTTTAATTAAATATGAGAAAATGGGTGTCAAAAGAACAAGAAAAAAATAATAATGATAAATTAGTCAAAATGTGATTGAGAAAAATTTATTATTGTTGTATAAAAAGTTTTCAAATATTTGGAAAAGAAAAATGAAGAACAATGATAATTATAATAAATAATTAAAAGAAAAAATGTTTAAAATTAAAGTCTCATTTATCTGACTTTCAAAAAAAAAGAATTTTAAAGAGTTAAAGAAACAAAGTCGGTAATTAGACTTTAGGGAGAAAAAAAGAATAATAAAGTCTGATTGGAAAAATAATAACGGTGAGAGCCTTCAAATGTGCGAAAGTCTCCAAAGTCCAAAGTCCAAACCCCAATCACCCCCTCCATCTATAAGGCTTTCCTAGAACCAAACTTTGTTTACTTTAGGAAGTGGCACTTGTTCTGGTATGCAGTCACCATACACTACTAACAGAACATTGTATCTATAGTAAATCATACATTCAAGAAGATTGACCAACTCCATTCCTTTGGGGATGTTCTTTGCGAGCAGCATCAAGTATTTTTCTGTTGAATAGGGATTAAAATTTTCAAGTGTAGACAAACTGATGTCAAATAACATACGATGGAGTCTCCAATATTTATCCCCTGGAAATGCATATTTCAGAAGGAAATTTAGATTAATATATAATAGTATAGCAACAAAAAAAAAAAAAAAATCAAGTGTTTTGAGGAAAAAGGAAATCACTTTCAGATACTAAGGGGATTACACCACCAAGATTGTCTTGAGCACCATAAGCCTTGATTGATAGGGCACCATGATATACCCTCATTTTTAAGAGCTGATTCGATAATCAGACGAAACGACTGGAAATCGTGACCAATAGGGATAGGGAAATCCTCCACGTTCTAGAAGACGCTTATTTTAGCATCTGCGAAGAACGCATAACCAATTACGAAATGGAATAAGCAGTTGATTAGATCTGCTAGTTCAGCATGGCAGTTGCACAATTTTGAGCAGGAGATAGATCTTACGTTTGGAAGAGGACATGGAGTCCTTGATGTTTGGCACCGGAGAAGTAATAACCTTGGAAGCTACCCTCCTCCCTAGAGGTGGAAAATCAGAATCCACCATAGCGCAACCTCCAAGAAGTAGGGTTTCCCAAGCCCAGACTAATTTTGAAGTATCATATAACATAGCGTTCTAGAACGCAGTCATGAGGCACTACTAAGTGAATTTCAAGATTGGCATATAATAATTTCAATTTCTTAAGCACAGGGGCAAACAGTTGTGGGATGTCTTTTAAAATTACCATCAAATGTAGCTTTCTAGGAGTTGGGTCGACTTTCATGGGGTAAACGAAGTTAAAGTATCTCCAATAACATCATACTAAGTCTCCTACGCTTTTCCTCCTCTGGACATGCATATCAACAGAGTATGGATTACAGACATATATTATATACAAAGTAAATAACAGAGCAAAATATTTTCAAGTAAGGGAATTCACCTCCCCAGTACATGATCCCGGCACTCATAAATGCGTCAGCCAGTTCGTCCGATATACTGCCACCATAAGCGATGATTGACACTCTGGAACTATAATTATGTCTCTCAAGAGCTGATTCGATTTTCCCAGGAAGCAAATCCAAATCGTAACCAGGAGGGACCGGGAAGTCAACCACATCCCAGAAGACAAGTGTGAGAGCACCTGCGACTGCGAGTTAAGCAAAACAACAACCAGAACGATCTGATTATTAAGACAAACAATTTCGCGCAGGAAATAGATCTTACGCTCGGAAGAGGACATGGTTTCGACCAAAATGGAGAGAAAAAGAGAATCTGATAAACAGAGAAAATGTTTTAGGTTTTCTTAGGGCACAAGTAAATGTCGATGGTTGATTTATATGGACCGATATGCATGTTTTGGTTTGCTTTGGTTCGGTTATCTTGCTATGAACGAGGCGTATGCAAGAAAAGTTCCTAGACAAGGAAATTGATACATCAGCCTTTGTGCAGAAATACAGCAAGGTGTGGAATACGTATCAACGACCAGTACTGATTCCATCTTGCTGCTAAAACGTCAATCATCGGTTCAAGTTATAAAAAAGCTTTGCACACTCAACTCAATACACAACCAAAAGTCTTATCTTTAGTCATCAAAATTTACTGAATAAAAAAAAGCTATAAAAGTCGGAAATCTCAATCGTATATAAGTTACATGAATGTCAGAAACAAAGGTTGTAAGACTTGAGATGTTTTAAAACAAATTCTTTCGCCCTCTGGTTTTCCTACCCCTCGAGTAAGCCAGCCTCCTTGAGCGCACCCTTATACTCTTCCTCCGAGTTCCAAGACTTGATCTGCACCAAAAAGTATGAACCATCAATATCAATTGTTACACTGTTCTAATAAAATCTTTAAGATGTTACGCTTCTGCAAAACAATATTCTTACCTCTTTAACAACAGCTCCAAAATACTTCTCAATCTTCTCCATGACCTCTCTGTCATTACTCTTGTCTAATAAAAGGTTAAAAACAGCACCTACGATACAAACACATTGTTTTAACTTATGGAAACAGTTGAGAGAAACTCGGAAAAAAAAACAGCTTAACCAAGGAATAATCAGCAAGCACACACCTTTACGCCCAAACCGACCAGCTCTTCCAACCCTGTGAAGATACACCTCATAATCTGGCTCACCAGTTTCATATTTAGTGGGCAGGTTATAGTTTACGACCAAATTGACCTGAAAGTGTGGTATAAGCAGCAAAAGTCATTAGCAAAGAAGCACCTTTGGGGGGAAAAAAGGAAGAAAGGAAATGGGTCCAAAGATATACTAACCCGCTGTTGATCGAAACCTCTTGCAATGACATCGGTTGCAATGAGAACTTGAGTAAGACAGTCTTTGAACTCCTTTACGATTTTATCTCTGTCCACTTCGGTCATACTGCCGTGAACACTGGTGACGTCATACCCCATTTCCGCAAGAGCTTTGTGCACTTTGTTTGCAGAGGCCTTTGTTCTCACAAATATTATAGTCTGGCCAATATCCCCAAGCTCCATAATCTGATCCTTGATCACTTCAATCTTGTTTTGCTCCAGAGGGCAAATTACTTTATACTGCTTCACCGAGTCCAAAGCCAGATCCTCTCTTTTAACAAACAGTTGGTTTGGGTCCTTGACTGTCCTCGCAACAAAATCTTTGACGGTTTCGTTAAAAGTAGCCGAGAATAGAAGAACCTGTTAGACATAAAACACAAGCATGTTATCAAGTTTAGCACAAGAAATAAAACGAGACTAACAGCCATGGAGATAATGATTCAACACCATTTAACACGGATATATCTTATTAACATAAGGGGGTTCTACACAATTAAAAAACGCAGCATTATAACAAGCATTAGAAGATCTTGTCCCCCCTAGATATCATGGTAGATATGACACTAGGAAATAATAGTCATTCCTACTTATAATTCAAGAAACATGATAAAATCAGACCCTAGTTTTAGCATACCTGGTATTTGGGACTAACTCTCTCAATGTCTTTCATTATCTTCAAAGAATCATCCCTAAATCCATCCTGCAGCACAAGAGTGAAATTTCAATTATCAACATAAGAAGAGCTACATTATACAGAAATTGATCATTAAAGTTGAGAAGCAATTAAAAGAGAATAGAGAGCATACCGTGGCAAGCATATGGTCAGCCTCATCAAAAACGAGGATCTTCAAATGGTTTAGACCTAGTTTCTTGTGTGCTATCCACTTCTTAATCGTTCCAGGGGTGCCAATCACAACTTGCGCAGAAACAGGTTCTCGTCTTGCGGGAGCTACACCTCTCGTCGCCTCCGGGACAGCCACTTGAGCAGTGATCCCACTAAACTTGCCCATCTTCTGAAGAACTTCCATATTCTGTTTAAAGCGATTTCGTCAAGTCAACAATCAAATACTCTCATATCATAAGTCAAATAGAGTAGTGACTAACCTGGTTTGCCAATTCTCTAGTGGGACAGATACAAAGGGCTTGAGGCTCTCTGAGATTGGGGTCAACCCGACTGAGCATTCCAAGAACGAAACATGTCGTCTTGCCAGATCCGTTATGCGCCTGAGCAATGAGATGCTTGTGAGGCGGTGTCATTATCATAGGCAAACTGATTGCTTGGATCTTGCTCGGCTTTTCGAATTTCATCTCAACATACAATCCTTTCATCAACTCAGGTGATAAATTCAAATCTTCAAACCTACTTGCAGATGTATATGGTGTATCGCCGGAAGTAACCTAACGGAAACGAAAAACCCAAAAATCAAAATCAATCTGGAAACACAAATAACCCTAGACTCTTATTGGGATCATCCAAGAACCAAAAAAAAAACCCTAACTTGTTCCAGTAAAACCCAGATCTAAGCTCGATTGGGCAAGATGTAACACAATCGAATACATGGAAGTAATTACCGCTTTGATGTTTGAATCTTCGGGTTCTTCAAGCACGGATTCACGTCTCTCTTCTTCCTCAATAGTCAAAGAATTGAGCTCTAAAGCTGCGTTATTTGCTACTTCTTCTTCTTCATCGTCATCCTCAACATCGCCCCACTTTTTCTTCTCGACGGAGGAAGAAGATGACTCGACGGTGGGTAGTTTCTCTACAGTATCCGCCGAAGCGTCTACGGAGGAAGAAGATGACTCAACGGTGGGTAGTTTCTCTACAGTATCCGCCATAGCTGTACCCAAAACCAAAACTAACGAATTCAGAAACAAAGAAGCCTATTATTATATCTCCGTGAAAGAAGTGAGATTCTGAGAGATGCAAAACCTTTAGAATGTGGAATTATTGACTCGAATGAGAGAATGAGAGAATGAGACGAGAGATTGTGGTTTTATATTGATTCGTTAAGTGAAAAAACCTCCTAAATAAAATAAAATAAAATAGCTGCTTTATTTTGAAGCTACATAAGTAAAAAGGAAAATATGTAAAACTGCTTCGATTTCAAGCTACAAGTCAAATAACAAACTCTATATCAATTAATCTCGGAAAAACTGTCTCCAACTGGAAGTTCCATGTCTATTTCCCCATCGGATAAAAATTAAATGTCTAGTTCCCCACCCGTTCCAATTTTGATTGGTTTGACTATTTTTAGACTGGTTTAAGATCGGTTTAAGATCTAAACCGACACAAACCCATCAAATTAAATCAATTCAGAAAATAATATTTATTTAAAAATAATAATAAACATCACAATAATTTTTTTAAATTCAAAAAAAATGGGGGAAAAATTCAAAACAAATGGGGAAAAAATTCTGAAACTTTAAACAAAAAAATTAACTTTAAAATTTCCAAATTTATAATCTTCAAAACTTTAAAAACACTTTAAAAATCATAAACTATGAAATAAAGCTATGAATTTTAGATTATAAAATCCTAACTTGTTTAGATTATAAATTTAACTTTTAAAGTGTTGTTAGTGTATATAATTTTTACCGAGTCAAGTTTTGTAAAATCCTAACTTGTTTTGTAACTTAAATTTTATAATCTAAAATTCATACCTTTATTTCATAATTTATGAAATTCACACTTTATAATTTAAATTTTACTTAGCTTTTGTAAAATCCTATATAATTGAAAAAACAAGTTAGCATTTTTGTAAAATCATAAAATCACAAGCTATGAAATAAAGCTATGAATTTTAGATTAAAATATTGGGGAAAAAATTCTGAAACTTAAAAAAAAAAAAAATTTTACAATGATTTTTTTTAAAATAATACATTCGGTTTTAAATTTAAAAAACTAAATTTAACTTTAAAATTTCCAAATTTATAATCTTCAAAACTTTTAAAAGCATAAAATTTAAACAAGTGTTTTTAATCTTATTTAAACAAATAATATTTATTTTAAAATAATAATAAACATCACAATAAGTTTTTAAATTCGTAAAAAAATGGGGAAAAAATTCTGAAACTTTTAAAAAAAATTAAATTTAAAATTTCCGAATTTATAATGAGAAATTTCAAGATATGCCACTTTTAAGATGTCACTTTTTAAAAATGCCATTATCACTTTTTCTAATTTTTAAATCATTTATGTTTGGGTTAACTATGTTATATTAGGTTTTAGATTTTTGGGTTTAAGGTTTGTGAGGGATCAAAACATTTTTTGAAATTGAAAATTTTGAGATATAAATTTTTTGAACATATTTTTTAGTGGCATGTTGGTAAGAAGAGTAGCATATTTGAAAAGTGGCATGTTAAAGGTGGCATTTTTGTAAATGCCCCATTTATAATCTTCAAAACTTTTAAAACACTTTAAAAATCATAAATTCGGTTTTAAATTTAATTTTACAATAATTTATGATTTTTAAAGTGTTTTAAAAGTTTTAAAGATTATAAATTTGGAAATTTTAAAGTTAATTTTTTGTTTAAAGTTGTAGAATTTTTTCCCCAATTTTTTACGAATTAAAAAAAAATTATTGTGATGTTTATTATTATTTTTCTGAATTGATTTGGTTCAATTTGATGGTTTTGTGTCGGTTTAGATCTTAAACCGATCTTAAACCAGTCTAAAACCAGTTAAAACAATCAAAATTGGAACGGGTGGGGAACTAGACATTTAACTTTCATCCGGTGGGGAAATGGACATGGAACTTCTAGTTGGTTGATATCTGTGCGGAGTCAAACATTTCGTGGAGTTATATGTGTATGTCATAGTTACGATGGGGAAATAGACAGTTTTTCCATTAATTTCCCATCACAATTTGGTTTATTTCAAAAGGCCCAACTAAGGTCCTCTTCGTTATAAGTAATTCATGAAATATAGGAAAATTGATATATTTCCCCACGAGAATTATGATATCTAAGTATATATCCACCAAACTATGACCTCTGTCTAAATCTCCACCAATTGAAAGTTTTATATCTAAATCCCTACAAAACGAAAGTTTCAAACCCATATACACATGAATTCAAATGTTCAAATCTAATTACACACAAATGTCGGTAATGATGGTTTACTGTTTCGTGATGATTTCTTAACCAACAGTAAACCGGGTTATGATCCGATTAAACTCTGAAACCCCGATTACACACTTAACCAACACAACCCAAAAAAAATCCCCAATTCTTTTCTCATCTAAGAACCCTAAAAAAAATTGAATTCCTCTATCTCTCGAATCCGACGGAAACGAATCCGATGGATCTTGTCGTTGAGATAATAAGCAACGTAATTTGAAATTGTGATGATGAGCGAGCCTTTTACATACGAACAAACACTGCTTCCCAAGTGAAGAATCAAAGAGATGGGAGAAAGAAGACCAGTAAGAAAGTGGAAATCAAGTGAAGAATGACGAGTAGAAGCATCTCCATCTAGCCGCAAAGCTTCATTCGATTACTCCTTTTCTTCTCCGTCGCAAGCTTTTTCTTCAGATCCTCAATCTCTCTTCGCGTCTCTCCTTCCTTCTGCTGATAAACAAACACCATATAATTCGAAATCATGAATCGACTATAGCAAAAAACCTAAATCCGATCAGAAGAAGAAGTAGGAGATAAAAGTAACTAATAATCTAACCTCGTCGCCGGAATAAATGGTGGCCGTCAGATCGCGACGGGACGATGCAAGTGATTAGAGAAGCATCGTAGCTCTTGCGCATCGGATCGCACCTCTCTCTCTGATCAACGATGATTCTTCTTTGCTAGTCATCTTCGTCTCCTTCGTCTCTCTGTTTCGATTTTGAGTTTCAAAAACCCTCGATTATGTTTTTATATCTTTCATTATTTTGTTTCGAGTTTTCTGGGTTCAGTGGTAATGGTTGGTTGTTTTTGATTTTGTGAGGAAGAATTGTAGTTTTCGATTGATAAAAGTTTATGGGTTAGTGAATATGCCTGGAGATTTGTTCTTATTCTGTTCGATTCATAATTGTAAATGAGATCCGATTCTTCCTTTGAAAAAACTACCAAACATTTTTACGAATGAGATATGCTATGAAATTTGTTCTCCGAATCTCATTTTTCGTAGAAACGAATGAATCAATAGACAAACGAAAAGAAAAAATATTCTAGATTCAATGCATGTTTGGAGTGAATCATCTTTAGTTTGCAGTTATTGTTTGGAATTGAGGTTTCATGAACTTGAATGAAATGTCAATAATTTGGACAAAAAAAATCGGGTGAAGAAGATGAAGAATTGGGTCTGTTCGGGTCGGGTTGTTTATGGGTCGGTTTTTTGGTTAGGTTTGGTTAGAATCAAATTTATATTTGGTTTAGGATCGGATTGGTCGGTTTGTTATCAATAACCGATAAAATTGAGTTTGTGTATTCTGGGGTTTTTTATTTTTGTTTCGTGGAGATGTAGGTGTAAAACTTTCAATTGGTGGAGATTTAGACAGAAGTCATAGTTTGGTGGATATATACTTAGATATAATAGTTCTCGTGGGGAAATAGATCGATTTTCCTGAAATATAATAGAGAAATTGGCACAGATATACAATAAAAAAACTATAATAAACAAAGTAACCAATAAAGCCTTTTGTGTAGAATATACCTTGTGTAATATGTAATTGGACAATAATAACCTGAGTCGCACGATTCTTTCTTACTCTAAAAAGAAACCACCGGAGAAGACGAAGACTCATTGACTTCCGACCACTCTTCCCTTCTTCTTCTCTTTCTTCTTCAATTCTGAAATTATTCTATTCTCAGAGACATAATTTTCCAAAACTGAAGAGAATCTTCGTTTTAGTCTCATTCAGAGTGTTCCTAAAACTCAAAACTTTCTTTCACCTCCACACGTGTAAGAAGGGCAAAAGAGTCACAGTCAAATGCTTATGTTAGTCGCCTAATTAATGGGTTTGGAGTATATATATCCTTTATTCTTAATCTGATTTTGTATATACAGCAAATTCACCCAATATAATAAGGTCTTTGTTGTTGTTTTTTTTTCTTTTTCTTTTTCTTTCAACGATCACACATATATTAAATCAAGTGTTAGCATTTGGACGGTTTTCTTTGTGGGCAACCTCAAATGGAAATGCCTAACTTACATGGAAAAATACATAATTCCGTGCTCGAGCTCCTTTTGCAAGAGAATCGGCACATACATTATCACTACGTGGAATATGAATTAAGCTAAAAGATACAAAGTGTTGTTTTAACATCTTGAACGAGTCAAGCGCACTATCTAGTGGATGCGTAGTCATAAAAATCAAACTTGCATAATTCGTCTCAATCCTCACTATCGATAGGCTTCTCCCGTTCATGCACTCTATCGCTCAAAGTAGACCATCTAACTCTGCATGAAGTGCGAGATGCTTCTTCTACATCGTCTCATACCGTAAGTGATAAGGTTTGTATAGTCTCTTAGACACCACTCAAGTCCACTGACCGGCACATGATTAACCCAAGATGCATCGATCTGACATATCGAGAGTTGGGGATCATTAGGTAGGGGGCATGTGAGATATTATGTTGCCGTATATCCTCTGCTTTTTCGTCCTCTTTTTTTCTCCAACTCTCCGCTTAAAGGTTCGCCGTCTGAAGAGTATACTGTGGGGATATTGTTTTCTCGTTGAAAACCTTATCATTAGGTAGGGGAACGAATCCCTTTGAGACTCGGATAAACCGATCTCATTTGTTCTCCAAAATAGGAAGTCCATATTTTGAAATAAAGAGGTACTCGAGAAGAGACCCAGAGAAGACGCGAAGTCCGAAAGCGCCCAAACTTGTAAAGCTGGTGGGCATTCAAAGAGTAGATGATTAATCATTTCTTCTGGTGAACCACAACGTGGGCATGTCATGTTTGTTCCCATATGTCTGTAGGTAAGTCTTTTGTATGTTGGAACACAACGAGTTTACCATATGAAATGATATAGCTTGTCCGACGCTCGAGTCTTCCATACTTGGCTCAATAGACAAGTAATACTTGGTACATAAACTATTGGGGGTTCTCTAGAGCGTCTTATGTTGCTAGCAAGTGTATATCCTAACTTAACGGTGTAGGTTCCCGAGGGCGTATAACTCCACGCATATCCATCTGGTATGGAATTACGTCTAGACCTCATCCCTAGGATTAGAGGAATATTCTCAGGATAGACTAACTCTCTAATCAGGGATATATCCCATTCTCTCGCGTCTCCCTTATGTTGGGAATGTCCTGAAATCACACTTGTATTCACTCTAGTGATAGTTGTATTGTCGAGATCAGACATTCATATGATACTAGGTGGTCATTACGTTTTGCTAGAAGCCGCTTATGATCTATGAGTTATGAACTCATTGCTAGTATTATATGATCCTACAGGGTCACACACCTAAGCAAATTGGATTCACTTTATAAGGGAATGATCATTAATGTAATGATCTAAATGATGTGTATTTGATACACATTATCAATATGTTTTCAGGCAGTGTCGATCGACACTATAGTAGTGTCGATCGACACGAGGGTTTGACCAAAATAAGATTTCGGTTTAATGACTTAATTGATTTTGAATCGGTTCAGGATCAATTAGGTTTTCTCCAGGACCTATATAAAGGAGATATAGGTCACGACCTGGAGACAGAGTTTTTCGAGAAAATCCTTTTGATAGCTGTCTTTGAGAAACACATGAATCCCTGAAAGATCCGGTTCCAGGCACTAGCATCCCTGCGGATTCCTATTTGTGTGCGTGTGGACTATCAGTAGAGGCACTGCATTTGAAGTGCTCTAGATCTCGATTCCTTGATTCAATTCCGCTGCATAAACTCTAGGTATATTCGAGATCCGTTCTTGTTGATTCATTGTTTACAAACCCTAGATCCTAGGTAAAGGAACTTTCGTTAGGTTGTTTAATAGAGATTAAACCCGGTAAAATCTGTGCGAATTCCTACAGTGGTATCAGAGCCTTAGGGTTTAACATGTAATCTGCTAGAACATTGATTGAATTAAGAGAATTTAGTTTGCTAGATCGAATTTTTATGTCAAAATCGTTTTGTTATGAATTGATCAGCTCGACAGAACTGCTCGTGTCGATCGACACGGCCTGGCAAAATTGTTTTGTCAATTGCGTTCGTATCGGCTAGAAAACCCTAGTCGTGTCGATCGACACAACTATTGTGTCGATCGACACGATAGATTATTCCTTGCGATTGATGAACCGGTTCAATTGGATTGAATCGGTTATCGCGCTTGGTTATCAGATCGATTAAACCGGCAAATTTCGGTTTGCTGCGGTTTGGTTGGCGTCGATCGACACAAATGTTGTATCGATCGACACCGACCGGTAATCGACCCGGTTCAATTAGATTGACCGGGTATCGATCCGGTTCAATTGGATTGATCGGTTATCGAAAAATTGGATTTGGTTTAGTCTATGTTGATCGACACAAATGTTGTGTCGATCGACACTGACCGGTTATTGAATTGGTTCTGTTGGTTATCGAAATCGGTTCAATTGGATTGATTGGTTTTGGATGAACTGGAACAGAAAGGTAAGTGTCGATCGACACTAAGGTAGTGTCGATCGACAGCCTACTAAGATTATGGTTAGTAAACCTAAAATCTAATAACCGAACCAGATTTAATGAGATTGGGTTCCTGAATGCATATATGATATGTATTAAGGAATAAATGTTCGGTTCCTCGACTAAATATCAAGTGTTCTGGATGTCTTCCTGATCTTGTCAGCTGTCAAGGCTCGTTTCATTGCGTGACAGGCTTGCAGTGCAAGGTGTCTGCAGTCACATGAGTGAGGCAGTAGGTAATTGAGTTGATGGGCTTGCAGTGCATGGCATCGACTATTACATGACGGAAGAGATTGGTTTACTTGAATGGGCTATTAGAAGTTCTGGGCCCAGAGACATCAGGTGGTTAGAATATAAGATGTTTTATCCACAACCAAGAGTCATATTGGATATGATTAGCAAAGTGTTGCTTACCTATATAACTAAGATTTGAGTGACAGCCAGTGGCTCGCTCGAGTTTTGGTGAAATATGGATCTTGGATCATTATATTCATTTGAGGAAACATTGTTTTGAATATAATGTGAGTTTTCTTAATTGTTAAGATTTCTCATTTTCTGAATATCATAACTGAATTTTTCCTTTTCTTATTACAGTTATGTCTAATCAGAACTCTTTCTCGTTGAGATCCGTCCTTGAGAAGGACAAGTTAAATGGATCCAACTTCCTTGATTGGTATCGGAACTTGAGAATCGTTCTCAAGCAAGAGAGAAAGGACTATGTCCTTGAGAAAGCTCTCACCGAGAAACTAAGGTCGAATGCTTCACATGCAGTATATGATGCTTGGAATTAGCATTATTATGATGTGGTCGATGTGAGCCGTCTGATGAGGGGTACCATGAACTCTGAATTGCAGGGGCAATATGGGAACGTGGAATCGCCTATCGAGATAGTCACTAGCCTGAAAGCTATGTTTCAGGAGCAGACTCGAACTGAGAGATACCAGTCAGTTAAATCTCTGTTTGAGTGCAAGCTACCAAAGGAAGCTCCAGTAAGTCCTCATATCATGAAGTTGATGGGTTATATTGATAACCTGAGGAGACTGGATTGTCCTATTAGCCAAGAGTTGGCTACTGACATCATTCTGCAGTCACTGCCGTTGAGCTATGACAAGTTCATCAAGTACTACATCAAGAATGTCTTGACGAAGACGTTGACTGAACTGCATGACATGCTCAAGGCAGCTGAGATCAATATCAAGAAGGGCAAAAGGTTTGTGAAACCTGGTAAAGACAAGGGTGAGAGAAAGGTCGTCCAGATTGTGAATCAGGATGAGCCTGAGTTTCTCACTAAACCCAAGTTTGGCCCATCTGATGATGATACTTGCAGCTACTGTGGGGAGCCAAGGCATTGGAGGAGAAAATGCAAGAAATACATGGAAGATTCTATGGAAATAATGGAGATGAATGACACTCCTTATTCAGGTATTTGTGTTATTTCAAGTTCTATCTTATGGGTATTAGATACCGGTTGTGGTGCTCATGTTTGGTTAAATATGCAGGGCCTAAGCAACAGTAGAACGTTGAAGAAGGGACAAGTGGAGATGCTCAACAGGAGTGAAGCAAGAGTTGCTGCATTAGCTGTAGGAAGTTTCCATTTGTAGTCGCCTTCGGGCTTGGTTTTAGAAACTATAATATTGCTATTGTGTATCTGCTATGAGCAGAAATGTCATTTCATTTTCTTGTAAGGATATGAGTGATTTTATTTTGATAAAAGACAAATGTTGCTCTTTTGATCTTAATGATAAGTTATATGATAGCACCCCATTAGAGAATGGGTTTTATGTCTTAAACCAATTTATGCCTGTATATAACATAAATACCAAACTGTTCGAGTAAAATGACTAAGAACCCAATTTTCTCTAGCATTGTCGTTTTGGGCTTCAGCAGATTCAAAAGTTCCATAGTGATGGGATTTTGGGCTCATTTGATTATGAATCATGTGAGAAATGTGAATCCTGCTTACTGGGCAAAATGACAATGGGCCCTTTATCAAACCAAAGGAAATGGCCAATGACTTATTGGGCTTTATACATACAGATGTGTGCGGCCCGATGAACAAAAATGCTAAAGGAAACTTTTAGTACCTCATTACCTCTACTGATGAATTCAGTAAGTATGGATATGTCCATATAATGAGACACAAGTCGGAATCCTTTGAAAGGTTCAAGGAGTTCCAGAATGAAGTACCGAATTAAATGGGCAAAAGTATTAGAGCTCTTCGATTAGATCGCAGAGGAGAATACTTAAGTCAAAAGTTAAGTGATCATCTGAGAGAGTGTGGAATTGTTTCACAGCTCACTCCTCCTGGAACGCCCCAAAGGAATGGAGCTTCTAAGAGGAGGAATCGGACCTTATTGGATAAGATTCGATCAATGATGAGTCACACAGATCTTCCATAATTCTTTTAGGAATACGCTCTAGAAATGTCTGAGTTTACACTAAATAGGGTTCCATCAAAATCAATAGCAAAGACACCACATAAGATGTGGATTAGAAATGTTCCAAGTTTGTCTTTACTAAAATTTGGTGTTGTAAGGCTTATGTAAAATGTTTAATAAGCTCGCACCCAAATCCGATAAGTGCTACTTCATAGGTTTTCCTAAGGGAAACCAAGGCTTACTGCTTCTACAACCGTTCTGAGAACAAAGTGTTTGTTGCTAAGAACTATGTTTTTGAGAAAGATTGTCTTTCAAGAAGAACAGTGGGAGTGAAGTATAACTCGAAGATGTTCGAGAATCACTAGAGACTACTCGACCTGTTTAGGAAGAGCAGTAGCTGGATCTACAAAGAGTTGTAGAACCTATACCTGTGGTGCCTGAAGTTCGCAGATCCGAAAGGATTCGTAACGATCACGAGAGATATGTATTTCTTGTGACCGATTGTCATGACTTGTTGATCATTGACAATGACGAGCCTGCGAATTTTGAAGAAGCAGTGTTGGGCCCTGACTCCGAAAAGTGGCTTGGAGCCGCTAGATCCGGAATGGGAATATCCAGATATTCAAAGCTTGGCTGGTGGCTAAAAGTCTCAGGCAAATTCATGGTATGACTATGAAGAGACCTATTCTCCAGTCACTATGCTTAAATTCATTCGGATCATCCTAGCAACTGCCATTTATCATGGTGATGAGATTTGGCAGATGGATGTGAAAACAATTTTCCTAGATGAAATTATGGAAGAGGATGTGTACGTGACACAACCTGAGTTTTCACAGATCCTAATAATACTGGGAAAGGTATGCAAGTTTCACCGATCCATTTATGGATTGAAGCAAGCATAACGGAGTTGAAATCTTCGTTTTTGATAAAGCTGTCAAAAGGTTTGACTTCATCAGGAACGAAGAGGAACCATGTGTTTACAAGAAGACTAGTGGGAGTGTAGTTGCATTTCTCATTATGTATGTAGATGACATACTTATTCTCGGAAATGACGTTCCGTTGCTTTAGTCTTTAGAAACTTGGCTTGGAAGTTATTTTTCAAAGTAAGACATGTGAGAAGCCGCGTACATTCTTGGAATAGGAATCTATAGAGATAGATTGGTTAGGCTAATTGGATCGTGTCAAGATGCTTATGGTGATAAGGTCTTGGACAGATTCAATATGCATGATTCCAAGAAGGGCTTCATACCAATGTCTCATGGCATTAATCTTGGCAAGACGCAGTGTCCCTGGACCAATCTATCTCTATAGATTCCTATTCCAAGAATGTACGCGGCTTCTCACATGTCTTACTTTGAAAAATAACTTCCAAGCCAAGTTTCTAAAGACTAAAGCAACGGAACGTCATTTCCGAGAATAAGAAAAACTTCTCGGAGTCAGGGCCCAACACTGCTTCTTCAAAAATCTGGACAAGTGCAGGTCATGGCATTCATGATAGATTCCTCTGCATACGCCTAGGAATCCTACTCAAACACTTTCTTGCTCAGCCACTTTTCGAAGAAGCAGTGGTCTTGATTTTAGTGGGAGTTGTAAAGGATTTAGTTAAGATATGATGTTCATGTAGACATACTTTGGGTATGTCATAATGAAATTATTTCATGTATTATTTGATTATTGGATAATTGAATAATAGTCCCAAAGTAATTTATGGCATTCTTATAGGTCATCAAGTTGAGGACTTGATCATGAAACCCTATAAGTGATAAATGACATAGATTATATTTGTCCCTGGTCAAGGTTGTTGAAGTGGGACACTGACAACCGCGTGAGACTTGTATATGAGGTGACTGATGACTAAGTTTCATGGAGTCATTAATAAGAGTATTAAAGTCAATCACATAGATATGTGTTAAAGAACATAGGATCGGACATGACCCGCTAATGAGAACTCTACAGGATAGTTATATAAGTGTCATGAGAGGTTCTCATTACGACTATAGAGTATAGTCCTTAGACCTGAGTTCATCGTGATTTCTTGCATATGAATTGGTCCGCTCTGACTTTGTCAAACATTATCCGTAACAGGTGATTATAAAGGCATTGATTGGGCGTATCATGAAGTGTGTGAAGTAACAGGGATGGAACAAGATGGGATTTGTCCCTCCTATATAACAGGAGATAAATATCTCAGGGCCCATCGAAGATTTGATACTGAGAAATGCGTGGCCGCGCTCAAACGAGGTGATTGTCAGTGTTTTTTTTTTATCAGTATAAATCGGAGTTCGATGAACATGATTTTGGTTGAATAAGGATAACACGGTTCTTGCCTTATGCCATAATCGAGATATAGAGACGAAGGGATTATAGGAATAGATGATTCCAGTACAAGTGGGAGATTGTTGGGAATGTCTTGAAATCACACTTGTATTCACTCTAGTGATAGTTGTATTGTCGAGATCAGACATTCATATGATACTAGGTGGTCATTACGTTTTGCTAGAAGCCGCTTATGATCATTGAGTTATGAACTCATTGCTAGTATTATATGCTCATACAGGGTCACACACCTAAGCAAATTGGATTCACTTTATAAGGGAATGATCATTAATGTAATGATCTAAATGATGTGTATTTGATACACATTATCAACATGTTTTAAAGGCAGTGTCGATCGACACTATAGTAGTGTCGATCGACACGAGGGTTTGACCGAAATAAGATTTCGGTTGAATGACTTAATTGATTCTGAATCGGTTCAGGATCAATTAGGTTTTCTCCAGGACCTATATAAAGGAGATATAGGTCACGACCTGGAGACAGAGTTTTTCGAGAAAACCCTTTTGATAGCCATCTTTGAGAAACGCATGAATCCCTGAAAGATCCGGTTCCAGGCACTAGCATCCCTGCGGATTCCTATTTGTGTGCGTGTGGACTATCAGTAGAGGCACTGCATTTGAAGTGCTATAGATCTCGATTCCTTGATTCAATTCTGCTGCATAAACTCCAGGTATATTCGAGATCCGTTCTTGTTGATTCATTGTTTACAAACCCTAGATCCTAGGCAAAGGAACTTTCGTTAGGTTGTTTAATAGAGATTAAACCCGGTAAAATCTGTGCGAATTCCTACACCTTAATCATAGCATGAACCTTAACTAGCAAATCATGATTATTTACTCTCGGAAGTGATCTTGCGGGGCGAGCCAAAATGTTTGGGATACATGGATCATTCCAAACTAATGTGGAAGATCTCGAGCCAATGGTTTTGGTAAGGCCTTGCTTTAGTAGTGGTTTGGCCGCCATGATACTTATCCAACCAAACAATGGGGAACAAGCCTCCTTGTCTCCCAATGGATCAGTACATCTAAAATATCTTCCTTTCAAGACCTGAGCTATGATGAGGGTATTGGATAAGGCACCATAGTTGTTTCGCAAGGAGAGCTATATTAAATTCACGAAGATCACGAATTCCCAAGCAACCCAATTCTTGGGGAGTACAAATTTAATCCCATGCAATCTAGTGCAGTCCTCTACTATCTTGTTTTTTCCTCCACCGGAATGCAGAATTAACACTCTTAAGCTTCTAATTACGCAATGTGGTAGTAGGAAACACGACATAACGTATGTCGGAATAGCTTGCGCTATAGATTTAATTAAAATCTCTTTCCCCCTAATAGAAAAGAATTTGGCAGACCAAGCATTGATACGGTTATTCGGTCTATCCTGAACATAAGCAAAAATTTATTTTTAGATCCACATATCTTTTTAGGTAACCCTAAATACATGCCCATGCCTCCTTCGTTTCTTAAACCACACTCATTTTTTTTCTCTCTCTTTGAAGTTGGATGAGGATCTAGTTCCCGAAAGTGATAGATGACTTGAGTGGTTTCAATAATTGTCCTGAAGCATCTCATAGATTTTTATGGTCTTAAAGATCTCTGCACATTACAGGACATTAGCCCTGCAGAAAGAGAACCTATCGTCTGCAAAAAGAAGATGAGAAAAAGGTGGGCTTGCTTTTTGATATGCTCAAATTAGACCTAGAGCTACTCTCTCAAATTAAGAGATCAAAAGTAGTACTTTAGGGTCGAATCCACAGGGAATCAATGAAACTCAATAGATCTAAATGCTCGGATTATGCTAAGCAGAATGATATGAATGAAAGTAAATAAAGCAGTAGATAAAACGATTATAGAAATCAATTAAAAAGGAGCTAGGTGCAGGGAAATTGCAGGTGAATCATATATGCAAATGATAATTTAAAGATAAGATTATGAAGCTCAGTTCCTAAACATGAACACGAATGTAAAACCAATCAGCTGTCGCTGCAAAGATTATCTATGTCTAAAACCTAGAAAGCCAACTCTCGTTGCGAATCCTATGAATCTAAACAAGCAATAAATTCAAGCTCAATTGTTCACAAAACCCTAAACCAAATGTCTTTGTGAAAAAAAATTTGCTCATCAAAAACTAGTTCAAGCAATTAATAAAACTGTCGTTTCTATTAATTAACCCTATATCAGATTTCAGCTCGCGAGGCTAAAATCAGCAATAAGAACAAGTTAATATGAAGAACTTCTAATGATATTAATCCTATGCAATTCAGATCAGATCTAACAAATCATCAAACACCCTTAAATAACCCTAAACCTAACAAGAGAATTACTCAGACATAATCATAGAAGAAAACATAGTTTTATTAAAAGATATGTCTAAGAAATCAGTAAAAGAATGCATAAGCCTAAACAATGGCTTGGAAAACGTATATATAGATTACAAGGACGGTCATGGGCCCAATTGCAAACATCAGGGCCTTCTCGAACAAAACGGAAATATTCCAAAACTAATAATTTTCGTTGCTGGAAATAGTCGTGTCGAGCGACACCATATTCTGTGTCGATCGACATGAGTAAAAACGTGGTGTCGATCGATGCTTCCTTCAGTGTCGATCGACATTTGCTTAAAAACTTCAATCCGAACTTGCGACTTTGATTGCTCATTCCAAAATGCTCCACAACGATCCAGTAAACACCAATTAAGCTGCAAGCGTCCTTGTACCTAATAATAAACACAAAGACTCGAAAAACACCAAAAGACTCTAAACAAATGGACTTATATCATGGTCTAAAACGGGTAAAAACCATGATATATCAACTCCCCCAGACTTAGCTTTTTGCTTGTTCCTAAGCAAAACAGATGTTATCACTCCTTTAGGAACCACATACCTTACAAAGCTAATCCGGTGATACTTCGATGTTTCCCTAGAAGTATAGCAGTCCTCCAGATTGAATCCAAACCCCTTAGAGAAATTGAGACTTTCAGTCGCAAACCCCTTTAGTTAATTAAGTGCGGTCTCATCGAGTGAATATCGATCGCTGGACCTTCTAGATTCTTTCGCTTCCTTGAACACTTTCTTGCGTTTCACCCTCTCTCTTCCCTCTGAAACTGTATCTAATTAAGGATATCATAGAGATGTATTGCCCATTTTTTTAAAACTTTTTGATTCAGGATTTTTCTGATTTTCGGACTTGCACTTTTCTGCTTGAACTACACTTTTCTGTAGACTTTTTTATTAGATCCTTGGCATCTCTATGACTTTACTAGATCAGCTCTCACTACTATTGTTCTATTGTGGGAGACAGGGTCATGAGGCTTTTTCTTTTTGATCTAGGACAGTTGAATTCGTCATTTGGGAAGAATTTTCAAGAGTGGTCCATCCTCGCTTTCAAGTGTTTGGAAGCTGAATCAAGTCTTGCGATAACCAACGCCCAAGACAAGAGATTTAGAGTTGATTAAGGACAGGGTCTGCAACGTCTTTCTGGCGTTCTCCAGAAATTTGAACTCGCTCTGTTAAACCGATCCTCTTCCAGTTATCCACCTTGTAAAACCAATTAACTCGCATTGTAATGGTCCTTGAGTGCTGTTGAAAGCAAGTGGAAAGGGGAGTTTCGACTCAAAAAATTTGAAAAACTGACTCAAAAACTCAAAATAAAACACAAAAGTTAGCAACTACCTCCCCTAGACTTATACAACACTGTCCCCAGTGTTATTAAGCCTGAAAAAAGTGAAATAAATAGATAGAAAACAAAACGTAACGAAAAACAGAAAGAGAATTCGTACCTGGGGGTCGTGTCAAGTGACACGACCTCGGTGTTGATCGACACTTACAGATTTGTAGCGTCGAGCGACTTAAGAACCTCGTCGATCGGCATGTTATTTTCCTTGGTGTTGATCGACAACTTCTCAGTGTCGATCGACATGTTATTTTCCTTGGTGTCGATCGAAAGCTTCTCAATGTCGATCGACACTCAAGTCTGAAGTGCATTCTCCTTTGCATTTGTACGTTTTAATCTCCTAAAACTAAAAACAAAAAACAAAACCAAACATAAAAATTGAAAAAGAAAAAAAAACATAATTATTAAGACTCACAAATGGATTGCCTCCCATTAAGAGCTTGTTTTTAGTCTGTTAGCTTGACTGTTTTGAGGAATTAGATGTCTGGAGGATCTGTACTCTTCCATGGAATGATTCCAAGAAAGAGTTTCTGCGTCTTCTGCAGCATCTCTTGAACGACTGCAAAGCCTTTGGCCTTGAACTCCTGAGGAATGAGGACTCTTATCTTTGCGAAACGCATTGAAGGTCTCTTAGGCTTCACCTCTTCTTTTCTCTTTCCTGAAAATTCATCAGAAAAACCAGCTTTCGAGGAACTCATTGCTTGCATGAGTGCGGAACAGCCTTTGGAGGTTTAACAAAATCAGAAGAGTTAGAATTGAGTACAAGAAGTTCATACGTTGGCTCTATGGGAGGATCGTAGGATGGGAGATGTGGAATTATATGTTCAGTAACAGATAAAGGACTGGATTGCAACTCCTTGAACGAGTCTTCTTCCTCTAAAATAACCACTGTCTATGGTGGATTTTCTTCTTGTGTTCTCCATGTCAAAATCCATGACAATCTCATCAAGATCCAGTTTGATCTTCCCTTTCCTCACGTCTATCTGAGCACCAGCAGTAGCTAAGAATGACCTTCCCAAGATCAGAGGATCCTCAGGCTCAGCATCATACTCCAAAACAACAAAATCCGCAGGAATGATGCAGTCCTGAATCTTAATCGGAACATCCTCTAGAATTCCTTCTGGGAATCTCCTGGATCTATCAGCTAGCAAAAGTGACATTCTAGTGGCCCTGAACTCTGTCATCCCAAGTCTAACAACAACTGAAAGAGGCATCAAGTTGATACCAGACCCCAAATCACAAAGACAGTGTGGGAAACTTCCTGTAGATATTGAGCAATTAAGCACAAAGTTTTCAGGGTCTGGTAACTTCACTGGGATTCTACTCTGAATCATTGCGCTCACTGTTTCAGATACCACCACTTCCTTCTTCTTCTTCTTAGGGATTGGAGCTGTATTAAAAAGAATTGCTCTAATATCTCTAGTCAGCAGTGCTCCTTCTTCAGGACTAATACCATTAGCTGCAAGTCGCTTGACATATCGTCTGAAAGCTGGTGAAAGCTTGACTGCGTCAACCAAAGGCATCTCAACCATGACCTTATCAATCATCTTCTTGCAGATCTTCTCCTCAATCTCTTGCTTGGACCTTCTAAAATCTCTGGGGAATGGGACCTTGGCCTTATGGATGTTTTCCTCTGCTCGAACCGAAGAATTTGCGATTTCTATGCAAGTCTGGAAGGGGTGTCGATCGACCCTCGCCTTAGTGTCGATCGACACTAGCTTCGTCTTTGCAGAATTGTGATTTCCAGGCGGTGTCGATTGACACACTGTATCAGTGTCAATCGACACTGAGATTTTGTCCCGTCGAGCGACACGACTTCCTCGTCGTTCGACGGATGCTCTGCAGTTCCAAAAATCACTTCAAATTCGTTGAAATACCCCTCCTCTTCAGTTAGAACGACATTACAAGTGTTCCTGGGGTTGGCATCAGTCTTTGCTGGAAGAAATCCCTCTTGTCTCTTGACAGATTCTGCAGTTTGAGCGACCTGAACGTCCAGCTTTTTCACATGAGATCTTAATGCTTCGAATTTACCATTTAGGTCCTGATAAACAGCATCAATCTTTTGGTTGATGTTCACCGTCAACTTCTGTTGTCCCTCTAAGATCTGTTCAAATATATCTTTCATCTTGCTCTTCTACTCAGGAGGCTTGTAAGACGAAGAACCGTAGTTCCTTTGATAGTTACTGCCGCTCTGAAATGGCTTCTGATAAGACGATCCATAGCCCTGCTGACCGTTGAATATCTGAAATCCATTCTGGTTAATGTAATTAACATCCTCATCTGCAGTCTTAACCTCTTGCGCAAAGCTAACCGCCTCCTTTCCAGCTAGAAGACTATGCATTGGATCAAGCTTCTTGGTGACTTCAGCGAACTGGTTACCACCGATGTCTTGCTTCTGTAGGCTCCTCTCATAGTCCATGTTCTTGGTACTGGTACTGTTAGCAAGGTTCTCAATGAGCTGGGTAGCAGTCCCTGGAGAATTAGTGTTGAAGTTCCCGTTGCTTGCAGCATCCAAAGTCACAGCATATTGCAGTGCAATCCCTCTGTAGAAGATGTTAAGCAGCTGCACCTCAATGAATCCATGGTGTGGACAATTTCTCTGAAACCCTTTGAATCTATACCAAGCAGCCTTGAATGTTGAATCTGGTCCAGGTGTCGATCGACACCATCTGGGTGTCGCTCGACACCAACAATTTCTTCACGTCGATCGACACGACCATCCTGTCGCTCGACGCCATCCTCCAGATTCGCCAAATCCTCAACGATTTCTTCGATGATCACAGTCCCATCGTCGTTGATCCTCAGTCCTGCTGGATCACACAAAACTCCATCTTCTCCCGGTCTCAGTATAATACGTTCTTGAGCAGCCATTCTTGTTGTTCTTCTGTTCTCACGCTCTAAACGTGTAAGCTCCTAAGACCGTAGTTCACTAGTTCTTTGTCCTTGTTGCTTCTGGTATTGCGGTTTCGCATGTAACTGAAACACAAAACAAAAAGAAACAAGAAACTAGCAAAGTAAAAACAAAAATAAAAAACCTAGACAAAATCCTAATAGTAAAAATCTAATCGTTTATGACTCTCCGGCAACGGCGCCAAAATTTGATATGCTCAAATTAGACCTAGAGCTACTCTCTCAAATTAAGAGACCAAAAGTAGTACTTTAGGGTCGAATCCACATGGAATCAATGAAACACAATAGATCTAAATGCTCGGATTATGCTAAGCAGAATGATATGAATGAAAGTAAATAAAGCAGTAATGAAACGGTTATAGAAATCAATTAAAAAGGAAATAGGTGCAGGGAAATCGCAGGTGAATCAGATATGCAGATGATAATTTAAAGATAAGATTATGAAGCTCAGTTCCTAAACATGAACATGAATGTAAAACCAATCAGCTGTCGCTGCAAAGATTATCTATGTCTAAAACCTAGAAAGCCAACTCTCGTTGCGAATCCTATGAATCTAAACAAGCAATAAATTCAGGCTCAATTGTTCACAAAACCCTAAACCAAATGTCTTTGCGAAAATGAATTTTGCTCATAAAAAACTAGTTCAAGCAATTAATAAAACTGTCGTTTCTATTAATTAACCCTAGATCTGATTTCAGTTCGCGAGGCTAAAATCAGCAATAAGAATAAGTTAAGATGAAGAACTTCTAATGATATTAATCCTATGCAATTCAGATCATATCTAACAAATCATCAAACACCCTTAAATAACCCTAAACCTAATAAGAGAATTACTCAGACATAATCATAGAAGAAAACATGGTTTTATTAAAAGATATGTCTAAAAAATCAGTAAAAGAATGCATAAGCCTAAACAATGGCTTGGAAAACGTATATATAGATTACAAGGACGGTCATGGGCCCAATTGCAAACATCTGGGCCTTGTGGAACAAAACGGAAATCTTCCAAAACTGATAATTTTCGTCGCTGGAAATAGTCGTGTCGAGCGACGCCATATTCTGTGTCGATCGACTCGAGTAAGAACGTGGTGTCAATCGATGCTTCCTTCAGTGTCGATCGACACTTGCTTAAAAACTTCAATCCAAACTTGCGACTTTGATTGCTCATTCCAAAATGCTCCATAACGATCCAGTAAACACCAATTAAGCTCCAAGCGTCCTTGTACCTAATAATAAACACAGAGACTCGAAAAACACCAAAAGACTCTAAACAAATGGACTTATATCATGGTCTAAAACGGGTAAAAACCATGATATATCACTTTTGCAACTTGCAAGCCAATAATAAGGTCTTTGTATTAGCCAACATTAAGATATCTCGTTTTCTACATTTCCACAAGATCTTTACCAAACTGATTCCACTTAAACTATTCCAAAATTTAAACTTCTAGTTTCCCCTTAAATCAAAAAATTTCAAAGCTCCTTAAACCCTTAATCAACAATTATACTTAAAGACCTTTAATCAAAACTCCCAAAACTTCCTCAAATACAAAGCAGTGCAATATGAATCAAACAACAAACCAATCTGTAATATCCCAAAACCAAACTGTAAAATTTGGTAAGAGTGTCGATCGACACTATGTTTAATTAAATCGGATTTGGTTCGATTTTAATTGTCCGGTTTGGGTCGGTTTGGGTTATGGAAACCCTAGACTCATGTTTTTAAGGCTGAGAAGCCTCATTTTTCTGTGCATAAAGGAAAAAAATCGTGATTAGAGAGGTTGAGAGAGGTTTTGGTATTTCTTACACGATTTGGTGTTTGAGAGAGAAAGAGACAGTTTTGTTCTGTTTGGTAGAGTATCAAAACGGACATACAAAACATATCGAATGGAGATGAAATTTCATGGGTAAGTTTTTCTATCTTTTAGCTAGCCGTGAGGCAAATCCGTTTGTTATTCAGTTGTGTACGCTAAGAGATATCTCTGTTTTCGTGAGAGAGATTGGTACATAATCGGATATGTGATCAGACCACCTCGATGGCGTTTTTCCAGAGTTTCAGAGCGAGTTAGGCAACGATCCTTATGTCGTTGGAAAGCTCTTTTTGTCTATTTTCCTAATAATGTTTCAGATCGTGATTCTGAGATAAACTCCATCTTTTATGGTCATTCGAAGTCAGTATGTCTTTTCTGTTTTTTCAGAATTTCTGATTCGATGTAGGAAAAAACTATTGTGGTGAGTCCTAGGTGAGATAGAAGGAGAATTAACAGCTTTGGATCCAGTAGAAGGCTCTTATTTTTGTGTGTCCTTGTGTTCAACCAATCTTAGGCTAAGGTGAGTGCGCGATCATGGTTATGGATAGCGTATGTTAGGTTGTTGTTGTTGTTTGACTTTTATGGAATTGATAACGATTATTGTTTGTTTCATAGTTATTGTGTGTTTATCATATTATTGATCGATGTGAATGGAACTCTTGATGGAACGGAGTCGAGCCACGTGAGGATTTGGCTCGATTCAGGTTTCTGCGATGAGTGTCGATCGACACCTAGAAGAAGTGTCAATTGACACCCTATTGTGTTTTTTTTGTGGTTGAGTATGGTGTGTCGATTGACACCATAGAGAGTGTCGATCAACACTGATTGTTGAGTTGCATTTTTGATTAATATGCGTGTTTTGGTAAGTTGAACGTTGTAAAAATATTGGTTGATTGTGTAGTATTTGGCATGCGTTGTCCTTATTATGTAACCGATAGACGGGATGACCGCCTCACTAAGTATTTAAAAAATATTTACGCATCTCTTTTTCCCTTATGATGCAGGTAAAAGTATTATGTGATCGTGGAATCATGGCAAGGAGAAGAGGATGATTAGGATCTCTAGGTTATTTGGTTATGTGTTGGAATCTAGAATATGATGTTTAGGTTGCTAGTAGTTCTGGAAATTGATATTTGAAATCATTGTTTTAATTGGTTTATTGGATTATTAGTCTCAGAAGTGCTTATGTGTTTTCCGCTGATGATTGTTTGTTGAATTAATCGTTGAAAATTAATAATTATAGGATTATTAATTTGGATTTTTTTTTTTAAACTTGGTTGTTTTGCAATCAATTGACGCATTTTCCAAGAACAAAACTATATGCCAGTGAAATTGGAAGAAATGTGTTGCAAATCCATCAAGTCATGATGTTTTAGCTGCATGGATAGAGAATATAGCATTCCTTACTTCTTATCTTATAAATTCAAAGATTGGTTGTAATAATATGGAAAACTGTCTATTTCCCCACCGTAACTATGACATACACATATAACTCCACGATTATTTTGCTCTGTCCAGGTATCCACCAACTGGAAGTTTCATGTCTATTTCCCCACCAAATCAAAGTTAAATGTCTATATCTCCACCTTTTCTGATTTTGATTGGTTTGAGTGAGAACCAGACACAAAACCGATAAAACCGTAAGTACACCGAATCGAGATACAAAACCGATCCGATTGAAAAAATCACCCGACCCTGCCGTAATCCGACCCGGCAGATCTCTTTCTTCTTCTCTGCATCCAAACTAAAATCACCAATTTTGAAAATAAGAACCCTGAAACTCTGTTTTTGGAAATTAAATGAAATTGAGCCACAAAAACACTGAATCATGAGCTTCGTTTCACTCTCTATGAACTCTATCAAGTGCTCTCACAAATATCAGTTTATGCAGATACAGATTCAGATTTACCATTTTTTTAGCAAAAAAAAATATATATATATATATATATATATATATATATATACCATCTTTGTTAACCGAATCTGCTCGGTTTACAATCACAACATGAACAAGAAAGAAACATTTAGCACAAAGAAGACCAATAACATGAAGCATACTAACAGACTTGAGAAGCAAAGTTGAGCAAACCAAACAAGAATTCTATTAACCCAAAAGTTATTATCGTGTGTACATTGAGATAATGTGATTATAAGGACAAGGATGCAAAGAACAAAAAAAGATAATGATTCTCTGCAAGAAAACTAGTTTCCTTTTTTTTTTGCTTTGCCCTGAATCCATAATTTTACAAGATGTTCTTTTCTTAATACTAGAAACTTGCATTAATCGTCATATGTACAATGTGGAGATGTAGTACATCCATAGTCAAATGGATCTTCAGAAACACAACATCCAGATTTAGTACCTCAAACCGGATACCAAACCAAATTAATCTTGATCCATCCGTAAACGCTCCTATCAGGTTTCTTCATCTTCTTCTTCTTCACCCGACTCTTGAAAGAAATCAAATTGGTTTATGTGAATCTGGGGTAAAAACAAGAGATTGAACAAGATATTTGAACACCCAAATCAACAAAGAACCCTAAAATCCTCAAAATCCATTAGATGTGGTTTTTCACGAAAATTCAAAGTGATTTGGATCACGAAGTTTCCAGAATTTGGTGTATCCATTGTTTCTCTTCGTTTCACCTAAAAACCCCCTAAATTCAAAACCTTTAGATCATTGCTTCAAATCCTAATTCATAATTCCCAAATCAGAGAGCAAACTAAACCCAATTCCCGAATCAAAGTGGGGATTTCAATTCAAAACCCTAATTTACTCGAAACAAAACCCAATTCCCAGGCTCTAAATATGGTTCATCTTCAAACTCTTGAAGAACTCTATCAAGTTCACTTCGATGTCGTTCGGATTTTTGGGAATTTTGATCTGAGAATTGGGGATAAACACGGGAAATGTTTTTGGTTTACTGTACACCCGGGTCATTAACCGTGTTCAGTTGGGTCAAAACCCGTTTAAATTCGGTTAAGCAGGATTTCGTTGGTTAAACAACGATTCGAGAACAGAAAACCAAACAGTAAACCGACGTGTGGAGAATTAAACATGAAACTTTAATTTTCTGGAGATATAGACATTTAACTTCGATTTGGTGGAAAATAGACGTGGAACTTCCAGTTGGTAAATATATAGACATAGCAAAATATCTCATGGAGTTATGTGTGTATGTCATAGTTACGGTGGGGATTAGACAGTTTTTCCTAATAGTATTTATTTTCTTTTTTCTTTACTTGTACGATGGACCTAAAATTTTTCAAACTTTAAATAAATGGTAGTGTCATTTGAATAGAACGGGGGATCATTGTTGTTATTCTTTCTCACATCTTATTCTCTACCTTCTCTCTAGAACAAAGAAGAAAGAAAAAAGATTGTGGCTTTAACCCGGCGATCGGCTTGTGCCGACGTCATGGTTTGTATATGTTTAGCTAGTTTTAGTACTTTCCAATCTTTCGGATCTTTTGTTCGGCTTGAACGATCTCGTTTCCGATTTGTTCGGATTATTTTGTTGTAATATAGCTACCGAATATGTTCATATCTGTTTTTCCAACTTTGATTGGATCTACTTTTCTGATTTAGATCGGAACTCATCCCTTTTTCTAATGATTTTCATTAGCTCAAATCCATTTGATGTTTAGTGGTTTTCAATTTGTCATCGTTTCCTCAATCCTCTATCCAAAGAAACTAAATCTTTGCTTCTCTTATTGGGATCTGTAAATCTCAATAGAATGGCTTGGGTTTATTATTCACTTGTAGGAAATATATATAGTTACAAGAGTCTTGATGTGCAAGTAAAGAGAATATACACAAAAGATATGCTATCTAACAATTGGTAATTATCCTATTTCGTAACACTCCCCCTCAAGGTGGAGCGTGTAAGTTTAGAACGCCCAACTTGGACCTTAAATAGCAGAATTGATCACGTCCGAGTGCCTTAGTGAAAAGATCAGCTGGTTGCTCATAAGTAGAAATGTGTGAAGTAGCAATATTCCTGGAAGCGATCTCATCGCGAATAAAATGACAGTCACGTTCAATGTGTTTAGTACGCTCATGGAAAACTGAATTGGCGGCTATTTGTAACGCGGCCTGGCTGTCACAAGAAAGATGCATCGGTTGGGGATGAGAAACACCAAGGAATTCAAGTACCTCTTTTAGCTAAAGGAGTTCAGTACAAGTCATGGCCATTGCTCTATATTCTGCTTCCGCCGAAGACAAGGAGACACGAGCTTGTTTCTTTGTTTTCCAAAGTACTGGAGAGTCGCCTAACATGACCATATATCCCGTCAATGATTTTCGAGTGGTTGGACATGTGCTGAAATCGGAATCACATAATGCATTAACTTGGAGAGAAGGCCTTGACGAGAGAACAATACCCTGTCCCGGAGATGTCTTTAAATAACGTACAAGACGTTGTGCTGCTTCCCAATGATCAGCCAGAGGAATCTGCATAAACTGCGCAAGAATATTGACCGTATAACTGATTTTTGGATGAGTGTGAGTTAAATACACCAAACGACCAACCAGGCGGCGATATTGATCGGGAGCCGGATGCGGAGGACTTTTCGAAGACAAGAGCTTATGATTTTGTTCAAGAGGTGTTTCCACAGGTCTTGATCCAGCCAGCCCGCATTCCTCGATGATGTTGAGACAATATTTTCTTTGGGAAAGAAAGATACCATCAGGACCTCATGCAACCTCAAGACCAAGGAAATACTTTAACACGCCAAGGTCCTTCATCTTGAAACAACGGCTGAGATAAGATTTAAAAGATGTGATAACCGAAGAATCATTTCCAGAAATAATCAGATCATCAACATAGACAAGAACATGTAGAGCAACCGATCCTCGGGTATACGAGAAGAGAGAATTGTCCTTATGTGATCGAACAAAGCCATAATCAAGAAGCGCAGTAGATAGTTTAGAAAACCAGCAGCGAGGAGATTGAGGAAGACCGTAAATCGACTTCTTAAGCTTGCAAACAAGTGTTGGATCAGACGGATGGAATCCTGGTGGAGGACGCATGTAAATGTCTTCATCAAGATCGCCATGTAAAAGCGCATTATGTACATCCATCTGGTGCAATTCCCAGTTTCGGACTGAAGCAACACCAAGTAGTACACGGATAGTTTGCATCTTTGCAACAGGAGCAAAAGTATCCGAAAAATCAACGCCCTCTTTCTGGTTATTGCCAAGAGCAACCAACCGAGCTTTATAGCGCTTAAGTGTGCCATCAGAGTTGAACTTTAACCGATAAACCCATTTTGAACCAATAGCCTTGACACCGGGTGGTAATTTTTCAAGAGTCCATGTCTCATTGAGTTCTAATGCCTCAATCTCTTTGCTCATAGCCTCACGCCATTCAAGTATTGCGACCGCTTGTTTGTAAGTGACAGGTTCATCAACCATAGTAACAGCTGCGAGGAAACGTTGATGGGCATAACTAAAGCGATCGCATGAGACATAATGTGATAGAGGATAAAAACACGTACCTGAAGATACTGGGGAGGAGTCGGGTTTGAGAGAGACAAGGGTTTGACCGTGGCGTGCAGAATAAGTAACATACGGCGCAAGGAGAACTGAGCGCTTCTTTTCTCTGTGACCACGACCAAGTGGTTCAGTTCCTATATCAAAGTCTTCTATGTCATCTATATCTGAATCAACCGATGGTGTTATAGGTGGTTGAGGTGGTTGATCTTGTGGCAAACTCCCCCTGTCTTTGAAGGGTCTAGGAGGAGCACATTGATCATCATCATCATCATCAGCACATACAAGGTCCGGCAAAGGTAAGGTAGTCGATGATGGAGGCAAAGAATCTGAGTATGGAAAGACGTCCTCATTGAAAACAACGTCACGAGAGACAAAAAACTCGTGTGTTTCAAGATCATAAACTCTCCAACCTTTTCGGTTGTGTGGATATCCCATAAACAAGCACTTTCGGCCTCTCTCTTGAAACTTATCACGTGTTGCAGTGTGTCTCTTAGCAAAGCACAAAGACCCAAAAACCCGAAAATGATCATATGAAGGAGGTTTAGAGTGAAGAATCTCATAAGGTGTGAGTCCATGAAGCAGCGGAGTTGGTGTACGGTTTATCAAATACGCAGCAGTCAAGACACTTTCTCCCCAAAATTTGGTTGGAAGATTAGCTTGAAATAGGAGAGTACGTGCTATGTTGAGAATATGGCGATGCTTCCTTTCGACGCAACCGTTTTGCTGAGGCGTGTAAACACAAGAGGTTTGATGATGGATCCCTTGTTCTTTAAAGAAGGAACGAAGACTTAGGAATTCACTTCCATTGTCACTCCGGATTGTCTTGACTTTCTTGTCGAATTGACGAGAAGCCATTGCAACAAATTCTTTGATAAGTGGAGCAGCTTCGGTTTTGTTAAGGAGGAGTGAAACCCATACTGCTCTAGAAGGATCATCGGCGATTGTAAGGAAATAATGAGCACCACATGAGGAGGCTAGCTTGTGAGGCCCCCAAATATCACAGTGAATTAGAGAAAAACATGCCTCAGCTTTATTAATACTATCGGGAAAAACAGAACGTGTTTGTTTTGCTTGAATACAAACTTCGCAGAAATCGCTAATAGTGATATTATGATGCTTAAAATCCGGTAAAGTAGATAGAAAACTTGATAGAACTTTTCCTGACGGGTGTCCCAATCGTTCATGCCACAGAGTCTTGGTTTCTTTTTGAACGTTGTTGACTTTAGCTGAGACCACGCCACGAAAATGATAAACCCCCGCTCTCTCTTCACCTTCTCCAATCAGCATCTTCGAAGTACGGTCTTGTATAACACAATACTTATCAGTGAACATAGCAAAGCATGACATCTCACGTAATAGGCGAGCTAAAGAGATGAGAGTGCATGAAAGATCAGGATCAAAGAGAACATGGGTGAGCTTTATGTGATCGCCGAGAATCATCGTTCCTTGTTTGATCGCAAAAGTGTGTTTTCCATTCGGAAGAATAATCACACTTCGTGGAATCTCATACATATCCACAAGGAGATCTTCATCACCCGTCATGTGATGAGAAGCTCCAGAATCGAGTAAAAAATCAACACAAGAATTCTTACCGGAAAGCTTATCGTGGTGTTGTGATTGATCCGTCTTGAGAAGATTGACAATCGTAGACCAAGTTTCCTTGCTTATACCGGGAAGATCCGAGAGCTCTTGGGCCGAGACTTGAGCATTGTTTGCTCGAAAAAAAGGAGAAGAAGCAGAGGAAGGACCACGACCACGTCCTCGACCTCGATTGAAACCGCGGCCTCTTCCTCTAGTTGTTTCAAAACGAGAACCTCCTCGATTGTCACCATGCTTTTCAACCCACCACTCAGGCAATCCGTGAAGTTGAAAGCATGTATCAACAGTATGATTCGTCCGACCACAATGAGTGCAAGGGCCCTGATTGAGACGAGTAGCAGATGCTATAGCATTAACACCAGATTGGATGGCAAAGCCAATCACATCAAGTCGTTCCTCTTTGCTACGAGCAACGGTGAGATGACATTCTTCAGCAATAACTTTAGAATAGACATGATCAAGTGTCATATCTGTTTCGCGGTTGAGGCGGCCGAGAACATTGGTACGTGTCGTACCAAACCGAGAAGAATCAAGTCCCATAAGGAATTGATGAATACGTTCAAGCTCTCGACGACTGTATTGTCTCTGACGTTGAGGACACGTAGAAGAGCTACAACAACATTCAATTATTGGCTCAAAATCATCCAAATCATCCCACATCACCTTAAACTTAACAAAATAGTCGGCGACCTCCTGTCCATTTTGAGTGCAGCCAGCAATACCGGTTTTGATTTGATGAACACGAGAAGCATTACCGATGGAGAAGCGAATGCGAAGATTATCCCATAGAGCTTTAGCATTATCAACGAAAGATATGACTTTCTGAACCTTTGGATCGAGATTAGCATAGAGCCAACCACATATCATAGAATTGTTTTGGATCCATCATTCCTGATCTGGTGAATCATCGCTTGGCTTTAAAAGAGAGCCATTGACAAAGCCTAACTTGCGTTTTGCGGAGAGATTGTTCCTTGCGATCTTAGCCCACTTTTCATAGTTTTCACCGGTAAGAAGGAACGGAGTGAGGATATGATGTGGTTGATCATCAGAAGATAGGTGATATGGAGAGGAGGTGATCGATTCCCTTGTATGGAGATTGGCTACTGTGTTAGTTTCGCCAGCCATAGATGTTTTAGAAAGTAGAAATCGTAAGTAGAAAAAAAAAAAATTTGTAGAGAAGAAGATGAAATTTTCGTAAAGTAGAAGAAAGCGGCTAGGGTTTTTAGATTTTGTAAACCTATCTCTGATACCATGTAAATCTCAATAGAATGGCTTGGGTTTATTATTCACTTGTAGGAAATATATATAGTTACAAGAGTCTTGATGTGCAAGTAAAGAGAATATACACAAAAGATATACTATCTAACAATTGATAATTATCCTATTCCGTAACAGGATCTCAGATCGATTTGGCAAAGTTTTGAGTTTTTTTGATTAAGCTTGAGTGATTTGTGCAGATTAGTAAAGTTGGGGTTTTCCCTATAGGAAAATGTCTTGATGCAGATTATGCTATGAATTTCTTAAAGCTTTTTCAAGGTTTTGATAGTTGATGGGTGATTAAATTGATGAACTACTTAACATCTATGAAGATTTTAGAGAAAGGGTGATTATTTGAAGCATCGTTTTGGAGAAGAAATCAAGAAGCTACTGGTTGCCATTGAAGATCCGTCTAGTTCCGGTGTCGGAGAAGAAGCTTCCCGATATTGCATAAAGGAGTCTCCAGGATGATGACACGTGGTCCATGATTTTGAGTAAATCGAACATGTGTTTTATTTGAGCCATCATCTAATATGTCCCTTTGAGGGCAAAACAAATCTCTTAAATCCCTATGTAATCTTCATGTCCCTCTATTCTTTAATGAAATTAGAATTTCCAAAAATGCCCTTACTGAAATTGAATTAAAACAAATGAATTAAAAACAAAATTTTGGGGAAAAAAAAAAGAAAACGTACGACGTCAACACGAGCTCCTCCTGCGCCGGACCGGCGCCTCCTCGAGCCTCCATCGCCGCAGACCGCCGCCGCCACCGATTCATTGCTCTTAAAGGTTGGTATTTAACTTCAATGTGGCTCAAATCTAGATTAGGTTTTAGCAAATTAGGGATTGATTGGATTTGGGTTATTATTTTTGATATTGGGTGTTTTAGTATGAATTCTGGGTCAATTAGGGCTATAAAGAGGTAACAAATGTATTTTAGTGGTTGAATCCTACTGAATTGGAAATAGATTAGATCTCCATTTGTGTTCTTGCGATAGGGTAAAACTAGGTAAAACAAGTAAAATTGTAAAACAGGTAAAACTGAGAATTATGAATTACGTGTAAAACCAGGATAATTGTGGATAACTAATATTACTGAGTGACTTTTTTTGTATTGTTTTTGACAGGATACGATGAGCAACGAAGTCTGCATATTCTTTAAATGCCAAGGTCGCATGTATAGTTTAATGTTCAATACATTAGTGAGAAAGATAACTTTGTCGATGTTGGAAGCTAGGATATTGAAGAAGATTTCGTTAGATGAAAGAAGGGTCATCGCTACATCAGAACAACCCGAGCAACTGTCGAGAGTAGGGAAAAGTTCTACTCGTATGAACTTTGATGAGGAAATCGGAGCTAATGCCATTGTTCCGTATGTAGGTGAAGAACAAGCAAAAGAACAACATAAGGCGATGGATAATGATGATGATAGATCACGTGATGAATGTATGGACAAAGGTATGGAGATATCGGATATGCGTGAGAGATATGTTGGGCGACCAAGGACGCAAAACAAAAGACAGCGAAGGCAAGGACTCCAATGGTTGCTATTTGGATTTGGTAGCCCTATTTGATTGTATCTTAAACGTTTGTGATGTAAAATTATGTAGAACCGTTGTTTTGTTATGTAAAACTATATATTGGATCTGTATCTTCAGGTGAAACTATGGAAAACTGATTTTTTGTTATGTATAACTATATATTTGATCTCTATCTTCAGGTAAAACTGCTTACAGTTGATATTGTGTAACTAATTTGATAACAAGGTAATAACAAAATGATGATCGATTTAGCAAAAAAAAACAAAAACAAAAAAAAGAAAACAAAATGATGATCAGTTTAGCAAAAAAAAAAACAAAAACAAAAAATAAACAAAATGATGATCGATTTAGCAAAAAAAAAAACAAGAAAAACAAAAACAAAAAACAAAATGATGATCGATTTAGTAAATGTTTTTACTTGTAATTACATGATATAAACGTTACAAATAAATGTTTTTACTTGTACTAACAGGAAAACTATATATTAAAATTTTTTGGGTCCATATGAAACAATCCCACCAACAAATGACTTATACTTTTAGGATCACAATAGGAACAATAGCCAAGTTAGTAGGGTGAAATTACAAAAATGTAAAATTGAAACATTTTAATGCACACAACAATTAGAATGATAGATTAAAGGAGGAAAATCAAATGTAAAACTAAAAATTAAAAGTTTAAGAGTGGGTAAAACTGAATAAATTGAAAACAGCCAAAGTAAAACTATTTGGGACTTTCGTAAAACTATGTGTAATTTTTTGGGCGCCAAAACGAAAATTTCACCAAATCTGGCGCCAAAACGAAAATTTCGACCAAAAACGAAAATTTCACCAAATCTTTGGTTATCTCCTTTTCTTTTTTTTGCTTCAATTTTCGACCATTTCTCTCCATTTTCTCTTCTCTCTCTCCTTTTCTGTTTAGTTCTCTCTCTCTAGTTCTCTCCTTCTCCACTTTTGTTCTCTCTCCATTTTTCTCTTCTCTCTCCATTTCTCTCTCGTCTTCCCTTCTCTTCTCCTTGTCATTTGGTGAGCTATGTTGTTTTGATGTCATTAGATACATGTAAGCAAGAAAGCATTTATTTTTTCTGGGTTCGGTCATAAAACTGGAAAACCTGGTAAAACAATGGTGAAGAGATTGCAAAGCTTAAGGCTCGATTCGAAAAGATTTTTGGGAAGATATAAAATGCCCCGTTGCGGATGTTGTCCCTATGACTTATCTTTGTGTTTTAAGACTTATCTTTGTGTTGTAAGACTTATCTTCTAATGTCTTGTGTTTGTGTTGTAAGACTTATCTTCAACAACATAGTTTCACCTAATAATACCAGTAGTACGAAAACATAGTTTTACCAAGTATTACGACAACATAGTTTTACCTAGTAATACCAGTAGTACGAAATGAAATAAAAACTGACACCATAGTTTTACATAGTTTTACCTAGTTCGAAATCAAATAAAAAACCAACCAAATCCAAACAACAACATAATTTAAGATTGTTCGAATTCAAATAAAAAAACAACAACATTGTTTAAGCTTGTTCATCAAACCATAACTCTTCTTCTCTAAAATCATGAGCTTTCTTCGATTCATACATAAAAACATGGATTCGGTCTTTAAGAATTCCTTTCACGTATCCTTTCCTTCAAATTCTTAGAGGTTGCATAACCGCTGTTTCATTTCCTCCAAACATGGATTCGGTCTTTAAGAATTCCGTTTGCGCCTCTTCCTCTGCTACCGGCACCGTCTCTTCTGCTACCGGCGCCGCTACTCTATCTGGCGACTTCCGACTCTTCTTCCTCCCCTTAGGATTCATCCCCTTAGGAAGAATCATCTTCGGCGGCATCACAAAGAAATGTAAGAACTATTTGGGACTTTAATTTGATGGAGGAGAACTCTCTTTCCTGCCAAATTGGAGAATTTATATCAGATTAAGATAAATCAAAGAGCAAACAAAACTCAGTTCTTACAATCCAAAAGAATTGAGGTTTGGAGAAGTAAAACAGAAAGAGGAGAGTTGAGATTACCAAGTAAAAACAAAACTCTGAAAGAATTTGGAATTTGTAATCCTAGATTAAGATAAATCAAAGAGCAAACAAAAGAAAGCTTCATACGAAGCCTTCTAAAAAGGACAGAGATATCTCAGTTCTTACAATCTCTATGAAACCTTTCGATCACAACACGAGAAGTAAAATAGAAACCCTAGAGGAGAAAGAGAACCCGTCGCTTACCAAAGAGGAATCGTCTCGAGCAACGAGAGATTTCAGTAAATTGAGGAGACAGAGGAGGGAGGAGAGGAGACAGAGGGAGGAGAGTGTCGAGCAAGAACAAGAGAAAAGGAGAGGGGAATCGATGAATGAGCGATTTGAATTTAGAGAGTAAAAATTAGGAATTGAGTTGAATCGGTAAATTTAGGTTTTTATTTTATTTTTCGGGTTTGACCCGTTTGTCTTTGGGTTATACCCATATACAGTTTGTAATATCGAAGAACATGATAGGTTTTATGGTAACTTTGTATTTTTTCGTATTAAAAAAAATCATTAAACAAAATTGAGTTATAACAGAGAGTTATAAGATTTGAGTTTGAGTTTCAGGGACATACGAGACGATTCCTCGTTTTATTTCAGATTATAACTTGTACTGTTTGGTTTTAAATAATTGGACTATTGTAATCACTGCAAGCAGTTGTCAAAAAAAAAACAAAAAAAAGACATTTGAATAGAACGAAAAAGATTGAACACTAACTACGCAAATCACTACTTATGTATAAATTACATTTTATCCCATCATTTTCTCTTGCATCTACTACTTGTTCAATTTTAAAACAACCTGCGAAGAAAAAAGGAAAATCAAAAGGTGTTCAGAATCTTTTTCTCTGATACAACAGA